>JAKGGE010002073.1:0-12991 GCA_023748175.1 Hoolock leuconedys
ATGAATAATGATGAGAATAACCAATGATCTCAACACACATGACTACCAAAATCTCTATTGTATTTTTCCTAGAAACATGATTACTAGAAATATAAATGGCATCTGTGATTGATTGGTATTCTCGTCCCCCCACATAAAAGGTAGCGGAAAATGACTGTGTGGTCAATCTGTCAAATGAACTACAAAATATATTCATTTAGAAAACAAGGCTGTTAAAATGGATCTGGAAAGTATAAATATGTTTTACATATCACAAAGACACCTAAATTAAAATCTGTGAAGAGCAGATAGCCATTTTTCAATTATATGACCAATGTGGCATTTTTTTGATATCTTAGTAATTCAAAGGTCTAGAAATGCGCCATGCGATGCCTATGTAATTTTGGGGTCCTGCTTTTGAAGTACAGACAGTGAGTCTAGAAATTTCTACCTCACTCAGAACAATCATGCTATGACTTTTTTTTTCCCTACTTGTGCAATTACCAAGATTTCACACCATTTAACATACACATGTTTATGCACATGAATATTTTGCAGGGAAATAGGCGTGGGCATTAAAAAGTCATTCAGCTTCCTTGACTTCATCAAGGGTTGTTTGTGGAGGCTATTTCACAAACACACAAGCTAAATCAAGGTATATGACACCTTTTTATATTATCAGGCAACATGGTGATGAAAAAATGAAATGGAGTTTGTGAATTTACTCCGGGTGACAATTTAATATGTGGGTGATGGTGTGCGAAAAATGAGATTTGTTGCATCCTCAGAACTGCATAAAATGTGTCTAAAAGGGAGGAACCTTTCACAGTACCCTTATATAGACAGACTCATTGGATCTCCCCGAGGAAGTCAGATTGGAAACTTGTAAGTCCACAGTCATTCACAGATGATAAAAGGAGATTGTGAAGTGGGGGCTTGGGGGAGGCAATACTTTGCATGGAAAATTTTAATGACCGCGTTTCTTCTCTTCTTATTAATTTTAGCATAGGGGCAGTGGGATAAGGGGAAGTCATCAGTCTTGCATATGTCTTTTTCTGCCAGATGGTACAGCGGTTGATTTAGTGCAAACATCATACCAAATATGTATGTAGAAAGCCAAAATAGAATCAAATCAAAACATGATTTTATAGTTGTTATTCCTAAAAATATCTGTGCTCCTATAGGCTTATGTCTTAGATGGGAGAATGCTAATGATTTCTGGTCTCTGCATTGAGGGGCTGTTGGGGTCTTTTTGGAAAGGGTACTTGTTAGATGGGACCAAGCTTGCTCAAGAGGCATTGCTAGGGCACACTCCCAGACCTACTTGTGATTCAAGGCTGTACTTCTCCTCTGCGCGTGAGACAGGGTGAGTTATGTTACTTGCTAGGTAAGAAGGAGGGAGGAGATAGGGTGCCTGAAATCATCTGATCGCGTTATTATCCCCTTCAGGTATGGACATAATAATGAAGAGGATCACTAGATCAGATGGGATAAAGCATTCTTTAGACAGCAACTTCCTGCTGGGGGCTTGTGTCTGTGTCCTGTTGTGCTGTACTTCCGTGCAGGTGGAAACCAGATGAACTCAAACCACTTGTCTGATTAAATGGAGCCAACTGTTTCAGTCATTGCTTAAATAAATGGTGTTTTTCTGTGCCAACTGTCGTAACTGTATACTTTGGACAGAAATTGTTACTTCATATTCTAATCTACATTATTTTTCATAGGGTCTTAGAAGTATTGAAAACTGTTTTGAAATCCTTTTTTAAAACCTAAGATTGAGACTCACAATTTTTTCTTTATATAGGTATTCTCAGTTTAAATTGCTTTTACATATTTACTTTCATTTCTAAATAAGAAAGTAATTTATTTTGTTGTTCTACCTCTTTGAGGGTAATTTAGGATCACTGATTAGAAACTGATAACCACCCACTTGGCCAAATTTATCTTCTTATGAAACGAAAAAGCTAAAAACATTTGATTTAAAATTCCCCTCAGTATTTTCAGATCAGACCCTCATTCATTTAAAAATTTACCTACCTGTGAAAGATCAGAACCTGTACTTTCAGGCTACTATTCCTTATTTAAATCAGTGAGCAAATGCCCTTAAAAAGGACATTCAATTGAAATAAAAACAAACATTTGAGTGCCTGTTGTACATGTCAAGCCTTGAAAATCACTGGGAGAAAAAGCAAAATATTAGCATATAGGAAAGTAAGTAAAGATATTTAACAAACAGCGCTAACACAATGTGATAAGACTGTGATGGGAATTTGTGGCTCTGTGATTTCAGTGTCGGTGGATTTTCTTATTCAGTTGTCTCATCTGTAAAGAAAATATTTTTGTAACTTGAGGAAATGTCACCTCTGTTCACCATTGGAAATTACTATTTATCAGGATTGTCATTTACTTGGATAATGTTATCAGGTATTGTCTAGCAGATAATATAGAGGGAAAATAGAACTATCTTCAGTAGAGCCCCTTTTGACTTGTAAACTATGATATATAGTAAGATTGCATGAGGGTGTATATTTAGCCCCTCCTGCCCATCTGGTCTTTTGTTGAGGGACTGAACAATTGGTTTCCATAAGATCCAGTATTAATGAGAGCCTTCATTGTATGAAGTTTATTTTTTATTACTCTCTTTCTTGAACCATTTTTCCAAATAGAGAATATTTGCACAAGGAATTTTCGTCATATTTGCTTACCGAGATTTCAGAAAGGATTGCTAAATTCATCCTTATCCCAAAGCTGAATTTTAGTTGATCTTTTTACTCCTGCCGAACTTTTTCAGTTTTGTTTTTAACCGCTTACAAATAGGGAAATCAATCCTGGAGGTCTCTGAGTTTCCAAACTCTGAAGAAAGGGGCAAAGAAAGGAAGAGTTAGAGTTATTAGAAGAGGTTAGAAGGGGATTACGAATGTTCTATGTGCCTTCCATCTGTCTTATACCTGCTGCGTGAGGAGCTGGCCTTAACACCAAAGAAAACCCTGGACAAAGACTTCCTCCACAGTCACTTTCCTCTGACCCACAGGAACCTCCTTGGCTCCTCTCCCTCTTGCCTTCACAGCTTGACTTCCCTTGTCATCTCTTACCCTGTTGGGATGGCACCCTCAGAGCTGCTCTGGAAACCCCACTTGGAGACTATCTCTACAGCACTTATACCTACTACTCCACTCGTTCCTGTCCAATATTGGTAGGTAGGGTGCCTCGTCCTAAGCCTAACCCCTATCTGTTTATGGCTGGAAAAGTCTTGTATGTGCTGTCCCAAAACAGATCAGGCAATGTTGACCCAACAGAAGGAACATGGTCACCTCGGTCAGGTGGGGTGTGGGCGGTGGGGGTGGGGGAGGGGTGGGAGAGCACACAGTGAAGGGGAGCCTTGGATTTGGAGACAAAACTCATTTGGGAGCCTGGAAGCTCTCGGAACTGGACTAAACTCTTGTCTCTGTGGTTTGCCCAGGAACTTGGGTAGAGCTGAGAATAGCTGGGTATAGAGGTATTATATGACCTTAATAAGTAATATTATTTTAGCCTGAGAAGGTTTTTGATACAGTTTTCAACTGCATGATGTTCTAACTCACAAGGTTTTCACGGTATTTCTCCAGAGTAAATTGACTTATTCTTCCTGAGCAGAGCCAGGTACACCCTAGTTATCTTAACTGTGAGGAACTGATAGAGAGCTCTCTATCTCCCTTGGGGATGTTTAAAAAGCCAAAAACAAATTATATCACCTTAAAGAACACTATGAGGTTTAGAAGCATGCAGTCAGCCCTGCCAAATTTTCCTCTGCCTTTGAAATTGGAATAATTATTATAAAGTGCAGACAAAACTAGGTTTCCACTTGCAGGCAGATTTTGTGATTGCACCCTGGACTTCGTTCAGAATTCTTTTCGGTTTCTTGGGAAAGCTAAATGAAATTGCTGCAGTGGGCCAGAGGGGGCACCAAATAATCGTGATTGATAGGGAGTGGTTTTGGCTGAGCATTTGCGGGAGGCTCAGGAAACAGGCTGTGAGCCTGTGTGTCTGTTTTTGAGCATTTTGGGTATAAAACATATTGAAGTCTCTTTTGTTTACAGGTCTTCGTCCAAGCCGGGGAGCTGACACCCAAGCTTCAGTGGCTCAAAACGTACTCAGCTAATGGGAAGCAGCAGTTGGCACCGGGAATCTGTGGTCGTAAACATTTTAGAAAAATTTCTTCACTCTCTTTAGCTCCTTCCCTTATTTCGCTTATCAGAGTTGAATTGTGGGAGAACTTGAGAAACAAACTGCCATGCTCTTGGAAGGCAGGGAGTACGAGATAGGGTCATTCTTTCTGAACAGAGGAATTATTGACAGTTTTTCTAGCATGGTATTCTTGATAAATTGCTGAAATATCTATTTGAGGTCTTACCAGGGAAACTGAGGGAGCATTCAATACCATTCAAAAGTGTTTTCTGCATTGTTGGCTATTTCAGAAAGGTTGGCTTCCTCTGCTGTACTTCCTAAGAGACAGATTTCCTAAATTCCAATACAACTTTCAAACTATTCCACCACAATTGTTGCAATTTCTCTGAGTATGGAAAAGTAGTGTTTCATGTTTGTTGGTAGTTACTAATCATGTGATCTATAGTTTCCTTAGATGTCCTTATTTATAA
Source organism: Hoolock leuconedys (assembly GCA_023748175.1). Taxonomy (NCBI): domain Eukaryota; kingdom Metazoa; phylum Chordata; class Mammalia; order Primates; family Hylobatidae; genus Hoolock; species Hoolock leuconedys. The sequence goes on from JAKGGE010002073.1 coordinate 4,614, forward strand.
TTGAGATTAATTTGGGAGACGGTGGGCGGGGCCGGGGCAAAGGTTGGAATGTCCTCTATTCAATTGAAGGAGGGGTCTAGATGCAGCTTACTTCATTCTTTGTCAATACATGATGGATTCTAGGGTCTTCTTGCAAAAATGCGTGTGAACACAAAGAGTGATTAGTATGATCATGTCAATTTGAGACTGATTTAAGTCCTGAACTATAATCTATCCCGTCCGTTTTCCTTTAGACTTTTAGGTATGGTTTAGGAATATTTGAGGTGTCTTTGACCATCTCTTTTATTAAGAGAGTAAAATCTGTGATCATGGGGTTACACGACAGATAGTTGATGCACACAGAACAATGCTTACTCAGGGAGACAGAGGCTGTGAGTGTTCTTACAAATGCTGACCCCTTCATATGCCGACATGTTCACTTAGTGTTTACAAACTTGAGCTCGAGGAATGAACTACTTGGGTACTTGGGTAGAGATCTTAGGCCCTACCACTTATTATCTATATGACCTTGGCAAGTTACTGAGCCTCTGTGTGCCTCGGTTTCCTCATCCATAAAGTGGAGTAATGGTAGTATCATAGAGTTAGCCTGAGAATTAGATGAGGTTATTATATGTAAAACGGTTAGAATAGAACCTGGTGTGTACTACTTCATAGGGTACATGCTAAATAAATGTTTTGGAGGGACCCAGGCAGGTGGCTCATGCCTTAAATTCCTAGCACTTTGGGGGCGAGGGTGGGTGGATTGTCTGAGCTCAGGAGTTCAAGACCAGCCTGGGCAAAATGGTGAAACCAGTCTCTACCTAAAAATACAAAAAATTAGCTGGGGTGGTGGTGTGTGTGCCTGTAATCCCAGCTACTTGGGAGAATCTGAGGCACCAGAATTGCTTGAACCCAGGAGATTGGAGGTTGCAGTGAGCCAAGATTGTGCCTGCATTCCAGCCTGGGTGGTGAAGGCTGAACTCTGTCTCAAAAAAAAAATAAAAAGAAGTTTTGGGTTATATAAAACCTATTATGTCAGTCCTATAAATTTTCAGAGAATTTACCATCAAGGTGATTTTTATATGGGCATATATTGACTTAGTTGTTTACCTAACGCCTAGCTTCCTGGCTGGTATCTTAGGACCCTGCTGTTCTTTTATGCCTATAGGGAAACCTTTGGCAGGAAGTGATGGCTCGCCTGTAATCCAACACTATGGAAATTAGCGGACGAATCATGAGGTCAGGAGATGAGACCATCCTGGCTAACACAGTGAAACCCGTCTCTACTAAAATACAAAAAATTAGCCTGCTTATATTGGTGGTAGGCGCCTGTGGTCCCAGCTACTCAGGAGGGGCTGAGGCAAGGAGAGTGGCGTGGTGCACCAGGTGGCGGGAGAACTTGCAGTGAGCGAGGTGTGCCACTGCACTCCAGCCTAGGCAACAGAGGTGAGACTTCATCTCGAAAAAAAAAAAAAGAAACTTTCAAGAGACAAGAAATAGAACAACCAAAATCTTGTACAAGATCATGTACAACCAACTCTTAGACGCCAATTTATTTAACAAACATTCATATAGCACTTACTATATTGCCTTTTACTGTTTTAGCGGCTAACACAAATATTAACTCATTTAATCCCTCATTATAACAGAATACATGTTGAATTTCAATTAAGTGATGTGGGAAAATCCTCTAGCCTAGTGTACGACATGATAATCCTTTAATAAATATTTGTTGAAGGAATGAATACCTGTAGTGACTCAGTCACTCACTTTGTTGTTGGCTAACAAAAAAGCAAACAATACCAGGATGTTATATTAAGTGGCCTAATGTGTTCTCAGAAACTGGAAACAGTGAGACTCTTTATCCACAGCTGTATTCAGTTTGTACTGGAAGGACTAAAAGTGTCTAAATATTCCTGTTCCTTTTCTAGTATTAAGTCACTTGCTATTTTTGATATTAGCTTAGATGTTTAGATGTCATAGAATTTGTAAAGTCTTGGTGACTTGTAGGCTGTTATTCAACTTGTATTGAATATCTTAGGTGTACCATTCTAAATTTCCATTTTATCTTTATTTTTGGATATTGAGCAGACAGTATTATGATTCTGTTTAAGACATGAAGACATGCCAGTTTTCCTAAGCTCTTTCAATTGCATTCTTTTGTTTAATCTTGGAAAACATATTTAAATCATATTTGTCACAGCCTGAAGTGACATTATTGAATGACAGTAGGAGCTTGAATATGTGCTTTGAAATGCCATTGAGGATATCATTATTCCCGCGTGACAGCCCTGAAAGATTAGCAAATAACTACTTAACATTTTTATAATGCTTTATCATGTAAAAATCCACATGTTAAACTTGAGGAATAAAGTACTTAAAATACCATGTTTCTATTCAAGCACCATTTGGAAAAACTTGAGAATAAATGCCAGTTTTAATGAAGCTACAATAAATGTTTTATTCACCATGTGTTATTGCTCAGCCAATTGGAATTATTTTTATAATCACTAAATTAGCTACATTTGTATAAACCTACTTGTTGAAACACAGTTAACATGATAGAGAGGCAGAAAGTGTAATAACATTCTAAGACTTCAATTGTCTCTGTGCTGTCTCTCTCTTTTCTATTCCTTTCTAGGTACCAATTGAAATGATCTCTTCTAATCTATGACAATCTAGAGGAATGTAGATTTAATTAAATTATTATTATTATTTTTGAGATGGAGTCTCATATGCCCCAGGCTGGAGTGCAGTGAAGCGGTCTTAACCTACAGCCTCTGCCTCCCAGGTTCAATGATTCTCCTCGCCCACCACCGCGACCAGCTGATTTTTAAAAAATTTTTAGGTAGAGATGGGGTTTCACCATGTTGTAGGATGGTCTTGATCTCCTGACCTTGTGATCCGCCTGCACATTTTCCCCAAAGGTACTTTGGGATTACAGGCGTGAGTCACACACACAGTGGAATTTAGTTTTTAAAAATGAAATTGTTGAGATGTGGTACTGAAGGACGCGTGGAAAGAATGGGTAACTTGCGAGAGCTCAGGTCCCCTTTGGTGGCTATGAAGAAGTGGAGGAAAATCAAATCTGCAGCTCTCTGCAGGGGTAAATATTGTTGATTCTGCCAGAGTGAACTGTGGGATTGTGGGCAATTCCTGTGGTTTCAGAAGTCCAACAAATCTTCTGAGATGCGATGGAGTTAAAAATAACAGTTGAGGTGAAGTTGCCCTGGCTTTTCATCCAGTGGTCAGAGGTGTAAGGTGGGTTGAAGTTTATAAATTGACAGTCAATAAAATCTGCTAACTTGGGCAAGTAACTGGCAGGCTTGAAGCTGAGGGAGGAAGCTATTTAAGTAGACTCTAAAAACTCTGGTGCAGCTTTGGCCTGCCTTGTTTGGGTATAGTTCTGGGATATGAGGCAGAGGGTGGTCTCCCAGACTGCATGTTGGAGGTTTTGATGGGATAGAGGCTGAGTGATGAAAGATGACATTACTGGTAAGTCCAGATTTCAGTTGTGAACTGATACTTCAACTTTTGGTAGTACTGACGGTGGACAGCCCCTCAATAGGATGAACAGGTTCCTGATAGGGACTGTGACACCTTCTAGCTTTAAGTAAGACATCTGAATTCTGTCTCAGAGATAAGAGGCACAGACTGTTGGTCTTAGATACTAGGATTCTGGGATATTACAGAATGGTAGTATGGGGCTGAGCTGTCTGGAGAAAGATACTGGACTTGTTTTAGTTTGGTTATAAACTTGTCCATGTCAGTATTTAATAAACATTCAGGTGGCTCAACAAATTTTATGGAAAAAATATTGTGACAGTATGAGCTTGAATATTTGTGCTTTGGAACACCATTGAGGATATCATTATTCATGTGATAGTCTGTGGGTGGGAGCCTCAAGTTCAGATTACCCATCCAAATATATCTACTCCCACACATATATATTCAAACATGCTATATAAATTCTCTCATTTACTAGCTTCTGCCTCTTTTCCTTCTCCAGAATGAAGGAATCTCTTGGCAGATAAGCCCCTCCTGGTCCTCACCCTCACATCCCTATCAAGTCAGATTGTCCCCTCAGCCTCCCTAGACTTGCCTTGTTCATCATCATCCTAAAATACTTCCATGCTGGCGGGCGCCGTGGCTCACTTGTAATCCCAGCACTTTGGGAGGCCGAGGTGGGCGGATCGCGAGGTCAGAAGATCCCGAGACCACGGTGAAACCCGTCTCTACTAAAAATACAAAAAAATTAGCGGGCGTGGTGGCGGTGCCTGTAGTCCCAGCTACCGAGGAGGCTGAGGCAGGAGAATGGCCCTGAACCCGGGAGGCCCAGGGCTTGCAGGCGAGATTGCTTCACTGCACTCCAGCCTGGGTGACAGAAGCGAACTCCACGTATCAAAAAAAATACTTCCATGCCTGGCTTCCTTACCTGGTTGTTCTCAGCTTTCTCTTTTTGCCTCTACTTGAGAATATTATCCACTCTTTAAAGGTTGAATGACCCTTCTTTGGTTGCTTTTCAAGCTTGTGCCCTTTCTACAACTTCATCTGTCTTGATAGACTGAAAACTTCTTCAGGTAAAGGGCCCACATCTTTGTTTTTTCTTCTTTGCTATATTCTGTGTACTGTACCACACTCTGATGATGTGTGACTATAAACCAGGTAATGGAAAATCTGATTTTTGGCAAAGGAAAATTTTGCTTAATCTGCTTTGTATTCTCTAAATAAACTTAGCCACTGCCTTCATAAATTACAGATTGCTTCTGATAAGTTCATTTTTTAAAAATGGTATCAAAAAGTCCCTTTTGTTTTTGTTTATTTATCCCCTTGAAATTCTCCTTGACTGTAATCATGGTCAAGACTTGAAATAGTTAGGAAGTTTCATCAGGTGGACAAAGGTTCTGAGATTGAATGTTCTAAACATAACTTCAGTCATTAAGGCCACATAATCTAGTTAAGTTTCCTAGTAAATTACTGAAGAATGCTTATTTAAGTCTTCTGATCACTGTACCTTGTGTGTATCAAGATAATAAACTTTTTATCCCATGAATATGCAATTATTATTTGTCAGTTAAATAAAATTTTTAAAACACACATAAAAATAAAGTTATCTAAGCTATTAATCTAAGAAGCAGTCAATTAGACAGATGTATCACTGCAAGCTACAATGCTCCAAATTTATGATATTAATAATTGAAATAATTTACTGTTACACAATATATTTAAGCTCCTGGAACCTTAATATCAAAGCATATTGTTAGGCACACGCATAGTAGGTTCTGAATAAATATTTGGTGGAAAATTGATATGCAATAATATGTATATTTGAGTGAGCTATTTCTATTTTTGGTGTCCTGTCTGATTTATAATGAAATCTCTCAATCTAGATTGTTATTTTGGTGCATTACACCAAACATAATGTAATGAAATAGAAAATTCTGTTCAATACTAATTTATGACCAAATCTAAAACCTCTTTGGGAATTAGTAGGGTGCCTTTGTCTTCGAGCTTGGAAGACAATGAACCATTTTCTGAGATTATATTTGGTTGTTTTCTTGCACTGTAACTGTATTTTAGCACAAACTGACAAACAGCTACATCAGCATTATCATCTTTATCCTGTATTCGCGAACATTTTAAATTAAATTAGTATTCTTTAGGATTACATATGACATAAAATTTTTCTGGATAAATGGTTATTTTTTATAGTTGCATTATGGACTTTTGGCATTATTCAAGAATACATAATTTAAATTCTGACAAGTTTACTAAAACATTTTCTTCTAAGCAATTCCTGCAGATTAGTCTTTTCCTTTTACAGACTGGGGCTGTGGCTGACATGTCACATAGGAGATAGGATCACAAGAATTTCTGTTGTATCTGGATGGAGATCAGCAGGAGGTCTATGGGTGAGAAGCACAGTTACAGATGGATTCTGGGCCTGCTTGCTGATACAGGCTTACAACTATGGACTTTACAAGCTTGGTTTTAATCTGTCAGCTAGCATAATACCATAAATGCATAAGAAACTAAATATTCAGTCTTAAAATGCTCTACTTTTGACCTGACCCTTTCTCCAAATAAATTGACCAAATATCTCATCCTCTGGGATGCCAGACAGAAAATACCAGTTGCAATGTTTTGTTGCATAAAGTTTATTCTAATTTAAATTGAGTGGCATATAAGGTCATCTTCTTTTTTTTCTTGAACAAACATCTTATTAAATTGAACATACATGTCTTTTATCCCATGAAATGAAATTAATTTTGAGATAGTTATTTTTTCAGTTGGAAATTTATTGAGTTGATAGAAACAAGTTATATAGTCTTTCAAAGAATACAGGTTACATCCATTTTGCATTTTGTTTTTCTTCAGCATTGTTTTGGTTTTGAAAATCTTACCAAGTTAAATATACTAGCGTAGAAATTGAAAATAATCAGAGATAGAGCAATAAATTTTTCAGATAAGAATTATTAAAATAAATGTTCACATTAGTTTTGTTTATATAAAAAATCAAACTACCCAAGTCTTCAAATAATAAAGAACACTTAAAAAATTTACCTTTCCATTTATGGATTATTAGGTAGACTTTAAAAATATTTTAAAAGATGTTTTAAAGGCTATGCACCATTTTTCCCTAATGTAAAAACAAGTAAAACTTACCATGGCAAAACCCCAGAAAACCAACCTGTATATTCAATGTACCAACCAATTTACATATACACTTTAAATTTGTTTGTAAATAGGCGAGTGTGCATAAGACAATATGTTAAGTACAGACACTTCCCACCTAATACAGATTGAGTTCTCCCACTATGTATTCAGTTCCCACTTTACTCTGGGCTCTTGGCTTCGCTTGCTAGACTTTTATCATTTAATACTCACAGGAGCACAATGAGGATTGTTCTGGGCAAACCAAGAAAATCACTGTCAGAAACTTGATTTGCTGGGTGAATACTTTCAGATCATTTTGAGAGTTGAAAATCAAGAGGGCAAACACTTTTGACCATGTCAGTTGTTTGTGGAAGAAATTAAACATGCAAATGTGTGAGTTGCAATAGATTTTAAGAGGTGTGTTTTCAGAGGGTGATACGGTAATTGCTGTGGTTGAACTATCTCTTGAAGTGGAAACCAGACAAATAGATTTAGACATTAAAATTTAACGGTGGTTTACAGCGCTCCCCTCTGTAGCCTTGGATAGAGCACCTGTCTCTTAACGCATTGAAACTCTCCCATAAAAATAAACTGCTTTACCCCAGCTAAAGGAACAGTCTCTTTTGATTAGGAACTTGAGCTCCAGTCATGGTGATTTTCCACTAGGTACTAAGGGACATCCTCTCCTGAAGAACAGGAAGAACCTGAAATGTTTGGAGCCTAAAGGTTTCTAGGATCTTCTTTTGCCAGTCTTCCCCATTTGTGCCTCCCTCCCATCAACCACACTGACATTTGAAGGGTTAAAGAGTGAGGGTGTTGCATAAGGGTTTTGCACTAGAGGTCCATTTTCTCCTAAGGTATTATATTACATTATATTGTTGCTAAGACTTAGCCACAAATGAAGAATAACTGGTTTTAATACATAGAAGAATCAGACTTGTTTTGCACCAAAAAAAGAAAAAATTGGTGGCAATTTGTTTTGAATAATTTCCACCTCTGCCTCCTGAAGTAGCTGGGACTACAGGTGCATGTATTATCACATCCGCTAATTTATTATTTTTAAATTTTCTTTGTAGAGTGAGGTCTCACTATGTTTTTCAGGTCAATCTCAAACTCCTGAGCTCAAGTGATCCTCCCACCTCTGCCTCCCAAAGTTCTAGGATTGTAGGCGTGAGCTACTGCACTCAGCTGGGATTGCTTTATGATAGACTACGTGAAATAGATAAAGAGAGAGTGGAATAGCCATTATTGATGAGAGCAAAGGCTGAGGGTGAGTTGGTTTGAGAAGGAAAACCAGGAGATCAGCTATGAAAGTATTAAGTAGGAGATGTCCCCTATGTACTCAAATGGATAGGTCAGGTAGGTAGCTGGATATATAAGTTTGGGTCTGGATTTTGGAGACAAGTCTCAGCAGGAGATTTTAACATGGGACTCATCAGAATGTAGGTGGTGTTTTATACCATGGGACTGGCTGAGGTCCCTAAGGAGTGAGTGAAGACAGCATAGGGAAGAGATACAAAGACTGAGGCTCAGAAATGCCAACATTTAGACATGGGAGGAAGAAAAGGAGCGCAAAGGAGACAAGAAGGAGCAGCCGGAGACATGGAAAACAACGTAAGTTTACTGATCTGGAGGCCCAGGGACGAAAGTGTTTCCAGGACCCAAGTATAATCAGGTGGGTTGATGCTTTTTGATAGGTAAAGTCTGATGAGGACTGAAAAATGATCATTGGAGTTAGTGAT
>JAKGGE010001595.1:0-12044 GCA_023748175.1 Hoolock leuconedys
CTCTGCCTCTGAAGTAGCTGGGACTACAGGTGCATGTATTATCACATCCGGCTAATTTATTATTTTTTTAAATTTTCTTTGTAGAGTGAGGTCTCACTATGTTTTTCAGGTCAATCTCAAACTCCTGAGCTCAAGTGATCCTCCCACCTCTGCCTCCCAAAGTTCTAGGATTGTAGACGTGAGCTACTGCACTCAGCTGGGATTGCTTTATGATAGACTATGTGAAATAGATAAAGAAAGAGTGGAATAGCCATTACTGATGAGAGCAAAGGCTGAGGGTGAGTTGGTTTGAGAAGGAAAACCAGGAGATCAGCTATGAACGTATTAAGTAGGAGATGCCCCCTATGTACTCAAATGGATAGGTCAGGTAGGTAGCTGGATATATAAGTTTGGGTCTGGATTTTGGAGACAAGTCTCAGCAGGAGATTTTAACATGGGACTCATCAGAATGTAGGTGGTGTTTTATACCATGGGACTGGCTGAGGTCCCTAAGGGAGTGAGTGAAGACAGCATAGGGAAGAGATACAAAGACTGAGGCTCAGAAATGCCAACATTTAGACATGGGAGGAAGAAAAGGAGCGCAAAGGAGACAAGAAGGAGCAGCCGGAGACATGGAAAACAACGTAAGTTTACTGATCTGGAGGCCCAGGGACGAAAGTGTTTCCAGGACCCAAGTATAATCAGGTGGGTTGATGCTTTTCATAGGTAAAGTCTGATGAGGACTGAAAAATGATCATTGGAGTTAGTGATATGGAGACCATCAGTAACCTTGAGAAGAGCAGTTTCAATGAACGATAGAGATGAATTATGATTTGAGAGGGTTTGTTAGAAAAGAAGGACAAAAATTGGAGACAGTGAGTTATAAAAGTCCATTTTCAAAGAGTTTTGCTATTGAGGAAAAGAGAGAAAGGGATAGCTAGAAAGGAAAGCAGAGCCAGGAGAGCTTTTTGTTTTATTCATTCATTCTGGTCTGGGAGAAATGTTCATAGGCTAACAGTTTTCATCCAGGAAGAGGGGGAAATGATGACTCCGAAGAAAAAGGGAGAATTGCCAGAGCAATGACCTTGAGTGACCTTGAGTGGGCATGAAAGGCTGGGAACTACAGCACAGGCCAAGAAGAGGTGGAGCTCAGTGAAGAAGACAAGGGGCAGGGTTTGGACTTGGATGCAGGTAGGCGGGCATTGACCTGTCGTGGGAGCTTGAGAAATTGTCACTCATTCTGCTTATATTTCTCAGAGAGGTAGGAATCAAAGTTGTTGGCCGAGAGTGAGGATTGTTAGGGAGTTTTGGAGGTGTAATAAGACAAAAGCCAGAATGAAATGGTCACTCAGGATAGTGGGGGAGTTTGTTCTAAGGAGACATACTAGCTCCATGAAGCTTTTCTTGGGAGTACAACAAGGCCTCTGGAGCAGGGAGGTCGCCTTTAACTATGAGATCCTGCAGGAGGCCTATTCTCTGTATTGCTGTCTCCTGTGCTCAGCATAGACAAGTTCGAGACAGACATTCAGGATCAACGCGATCATGTGAGGTTCATGGCCTGTCTGCATTGTCCCCAGAAGCATGCAATGCCATCATGAACAGGTTGAATGTCCTCTATGATGGACAAGGCATCCACAGGCCAATGCAGCAGCTCTTCTGCTGGTGACGGGGCACTTGAAGGGAGGTGCCACAGGTCAGACAACTGTCCCAAACAGGAGGGGTACTACACTTTAGTTAGAGAAACCACTATGTCATTAATAAATGAGGAACAGCCCCTTAGGACCCCTTTACAAATTCAGCATGAAAGGATCACTTGGCGGTGAGTGATTGTACTCGTAAGTCAAAACCAGCTAGAACAGTTGTGTTTTCTTTTATCCATGTTCAGCCGCACAGGGGCAGCCATGAAATAAGAGAGTGTAGTTTGCTCAGAGAAATATCACAAAGAAACGGGGATGGGAATGAGGGCCCATTCAGGAGAGGGGTGATGTTTGTTGACCAGGGTTAAAGCTGATAAGGGAAAGAAAGGGTGAGGTCAGGGGAATGAGGAAGAAGGAATAATAATTGGCAGGATGACATAATCACTGAAACTCCAGAGAGAGTGAGCTAGAAAGTTAGCAGATGGCATTCAGAGACTGAAAGGTTAGAAATCGACTCCATAGCGGGTTTATAGTTGCTGGAACAGCAGGTTCAGGAGTTTGGGTCTTGTGTTAACTTCCAGTTTTCCTTTTTCTTTTTTTCTACATGGCTCCACTTTCTAAATGTAAATTGTCCTTTCTAAGTTGGTAAATGCAGAATCTTACCTAAGTGGTGTGGGGAAGGGAGGGGTGTAGGTTTGGTGGAAACCTACAAAGAGAGGTGATAGAACATAGGATGAGGGGATGTTGAACACTTTCCCTTGAATATCTTTTTTAAGCCTTGAAAATCATCTGTATTTGTAACTAGGATGATTGATGATTATAGTTCAATAAAATAATCTTACGTCTCTCATTTGTCTGCAGTATGAACAACCAGTTGAAAACAGAAAAATCTGTATAATCACCACTTATTTAGATAACGCAATGCACATCAGTAACTTCACTCTTTTCCACCACTGAATTGCCTAATTGTTTTCCCTGTTGGAAGGACACAGTATGAACTTGAAAGCTCATACAGGGCCCCCAGATAGTCTGGTACCATAGTAAGGGGCCCATTTGTTCTACATTAAACATTTGTTTGAGGTTTTCTGAGAAGGCCATTACTAAATAGGAAAAGAGGTTTGGCAGGGGTAGGGGTGGGGTGGTGAGAGAAGGAGAACTTTAGATTCTTTGGGGAAAGTTAATGATGGAGTTATGAAACTACCAACAGAGGAAGCTGTCAAGAAGTTAAGAGATCCTCAAAATATGTCAACTCATATGAAGAACAGGCACATAATTTTGATAGTAATTGCATGCTAAATGTTCTAGATTGGGATTATTATTGGTCATTGGTGACGACTGATGAAGATTTGATCTGCAATATCTAACCACTAAATGAAGACTGCTTAACAAGTTAAGCTAATGAATTTGTATTTAACTTAAAAGCCACAGTTATTTTAAAATTTTATATGATACATATAAAATTATGCACTCATATAATGCATGTTATATATAATATATATGTGTGTATTAAGTGTATAAATAAATTAAAATATATATATCCCAATAATAACTGACTATAGCCTCTTCATAATTAGGTTTTTAGTAAAATATTTTCCTCTGTAGCAATGTTATTTCTAAGCCGGAATCCTTACAATGAAAGGCAATGAAGTTGGAAAAGAGAGTCTCATTCCCTAACCTGGGAGAATGATTCAGGGTTCTCCACTTGTGTGGGGCTCTTCCAAGGCTCTGTTCCTGCTTTTAAAATCACAATTTCATGTTTTTTATATTGAAGAGAGTCCTCAAAGTGATTAACCCAGGACTGAAAAAACCTGAGTCCACCCCTGCCTCAGAATGCTTTCAGCACAAAAGCATTCAGTCTATATGATAATTGCATAATCCCAGTGTAGTCTGGTATAATATCAAACCCCAAACTCATCCTGTATTCTCTGCCAGCTGGGGCCCAAATCAAGTTATGAAGGTTTCCGGGGGCAATGCCGGCTTCTGTTGTCTATGTTCCCTTCCTCCTCTGGATGGCTTCTGTCCTTGACGTGTCTAAGGCTGGGCTCAGGGGACAGTCACAAGTGGCAGATGAACAGCAGTCTGGTGTGGGTGGCTGCTGGGCACAGCAAATAGTCTCACACGGCCTCCTTTTCTCTTAGACAAGGCTTTGGTGGATTCCTTGGTGCCACTTCTTCCTGGCCACTTCCCATCTGATGAGGACAGTATTTTCCTTGGGCTGGCCACCTGTGACTCTGACACCTCTGCTCCTGGGTTCCTATGGCTACTCCTTTGTTGGAGTCCATTTGCCTCTCCAGGTAGACCTCTTCGTGGAATCTGCGTTAAGGTTTTCCTCTAACAAAGCTCATGTTTGGACTTTGACAAGCCTCCCTGGGGTCAAAGTGCAGCTTGACTCAGTGCATTCCCTCTTTTTTTCTGGATCTCAATTTCCTTAAGTCTCTGTAAGTCACTTTCTCTTGGCTTCAGGTTGAGGGGAAGTGCCATCTCCCCTTCCTTGGGGATGTGTGTGGGTAGCAATCTGGCTCACTGACAACTCATACTGTAGAAGTGTTAGTTCTTCAGTCTTTTTTTTTGGGCTGAGGTCAGCAACCGGCTAATGCTGGAAAGACCAGCTTGGGACTACTTTCTGCAATCTTTTTGAAAATCCTGAAGGAATGGTTTAGACTAGCATCTCTCTTCCAAATAGAGGCGGACTTGCAGTTGTTTTGTGCTTCACTTTAGAGGGATTACATTGAAGCAGGAAAAGTGGCATTTAATAACACATTACACCCCCAAATTGGAGAATCCAAGAAAATGGAGATGAAACAAGTCTACAAGAATAGTTTGGCAAATGGAACTACAGATAAAATGATAGGAAAATCCTGTGGGGTGAGACACTGGCTATTCAAGTCTGGAGGGATAGCTTGGGGCAATGTGCTCGGAATAAGACCTTTCCATTTCTGACTTGGAGGATCAGGCACATCTTTCCTTAAAGTGGTCTATAATTTCTTTTTCTCATCTAGATTTTGAACTGTAGGCGTAATACTTAAAGAGAAAGAGGGTAGTGGTATGGAAATGTAAAATCTAAGAACCAGTGAATACTCACTCACATTTGCAAATGGGTCCACAACAAGAAGCATCTACCTGGGCTCCCTGCAGTTTTATACTCTGACATTTCCTTGGTCTCATGGATCCAATTCTACAGTAGAATCCTCAGGCCTCTGTCATAGCCTGGAAAAATTTACAATTCAAATACCCAGTGGGTAAACTTCTAGCCTAAGCTGCTCCCTATGAGGAAATATAATTTTATTCCTTTCTCTATCTTGTGCTTGAAATGGAAATGAAAATTCTTAGTTTAAAAGATTCTACTGGGTCATCAGGATAAAATGATTATAATGGCAAACTCTTGTAAAACACATGATCCCTGGTTATCTGTATCATAATGGTGGCATTTATTTGGGAATTCTTTTGGATTTCAGGTATGTACTTGTTTGGGAAGTAGGACAACAAAGCCCACACATTCGTAAATAGTGGTGTGCATTCCTGCACTGGTCTGCCAGAAAACCTGCATTAAAATTAATAATTTGCTAGAAACTTTTCAGGTTGGCCTGGCTTGACATGAAGTCATTAAGTTTTCAGATATGCATAAAAACCGTAGGTAAAAACTATCAAAAACAATTTAAAAGAGCATATTTGAATAATTTGTGTCAAGGATGGGTAATATAATAATTAGAAACATTAAGTTCCTCAGGGTGTCTTAATTTGCTTTGGGATATTAACCTCTCACATTTGGCCTCAATATGCATGCAATTTTCATATTTGCAGAAATTTCAATGCATTCCCATTATCTATTTGTTGATGGGGGTGAACATGAATTAAGTAATCTACACTTATCTTAATGTTTAGTTGTCATCAGTTCACGCCTAAGAGGACAAAGCACTTGAAATGTGTACATGGTCATGGCAAAAAAAAAAAAAGAATACTTTGGTTGGAGGTCACTTGTCCCCTTCTTTTCCTGTGCATTAAGTGGCTGTGTAAATACATACAATAGGCGTAATTACTTTATAGCATGTGGTCATGTGGCATCTTAGTATGGCTAATTGGGGTGGAATTCTTAGAGACTGCTTTTTTAGCTTTGTTTTTGTATCCTTGGAATTAAAAATCTATTTAAATGAAGGAACCATGCAACATGAAATGCTTTACACCTGAGAGTGGTAATTGTTCAACTATACCTAGTATTTTCTGTATCTGTAGCTGCCTCTGTATAATTGTATAAGATAGGAGTCAGCTAATAGGGAATCAAAGTATGACCTTCTTTTCCAGAAATTCAGGTCATTTTCACCCTTCAGTGATTGTCAATGTTAGTGAAGCTGTTTCTGACTTGTATGGCCAATTTCAATTCATCTCAAACTTCCAGACACTCCATTGATAATGCAAATAACTGAATTCTCTCAGCATAATCTGGTATTTACATCAGAATTTTCTGTTTCATGTGAGCCTTGCAATAAACTCTTACAACACATTGAAGATTTCTTTCTTGGATAACATAATCAATAGTCATGAGATGTATTATTTAAGTTAATATATGTTTTTATTTCTATAAAGATGCATTTACAAATCGTTAGTTAATTAATTACTGTTATTTCCAGATGAAGTCTCACTCTTTCGCCCAGACTAGAGTGCAGTGGTGTGATATCAGCTCACTGCAACCTCTGCCTCCTGGATTCAACCTCAGGTTCAAGCAGTTCTCCTACCTCAGCCTCCCGAGTAGCTGGGACTCAGGCGCATGCACCATGCCGGCTAATTTTTGTATTTTTAGTAGAGATGAGGTTTCACCATGTTGGCCAGGCTGGTCTCGAACTCCTGTCCTCAAGGGATTCGCCTGCCTTGACTTCCCAAAGTACTGGGATTACAGGCATAAGCCGCTGTGTCCTGGCCTACAAATCACAATTTTAGACTTGAGACAGTGTTATTAAATCAATTGTCAGTACTAGTGTAATTGATCATCTGTTCTATTAGCTAATGTTATGCTCTGGTTTTAAAATTTCAGTAGTTCTCACAACATGCTTCCTTTGGTATGAAGTTGTATTAAAATTTATGCATTGATATGCATTACACAACATTGAGGGCTGCAGCATATTGAGGTCTCCACAGAACAGACCCTGAGGTGAAGTTCTGTGTGCATCAGTTGATTGAGGAGTTAAAGAAGCAGAACTAGGCAGAGAGAGAGAAGTTACAGGGCAGTGCAGTTGTCCTGGAAATCTTAGCAGAGCCCTCAGGAAGTGCTAGAGCTGGGATGTCCAAGTAGAGTTGTCTCAAATGGAAGCAAGTGGGCTGGGTCCACATGCCCCTGCAGTGAACAGTCATTTCTTACAGGCTTTCACTGGAGAAGTGTTGTGATCTTGGACCGTGTACCTCTGCTCAGACAAAGGCAATTCCTGGAGAGAGACTCAGTTGAGAACCTTTGTTCACCAATGCCCTAAGGAGCTGGCAGAATGATTGCTTCAGTCCTGAAGAGGGTGTATCTGGGCAGACCACCTCTGCAGCTACTATAAGGGCTTACCAAGAGTGGGTGGATCCCAAGAATAACAAGTGTGAGAAACTTCACTAGCTTACTCTCTGCTGGGGTCTATGCTGTCTTAATATGCCATTCCAAGGTTATCAGAAAGTGTCTCATTCATATTTATATGAGCTTACTCTAATGTGGGTTAATTCCAGAGAGTAGCCTTTGTTAAGCTGAGTCAGTGGTGAAATGAAAATAGGAAGTAAAGGCTGCTAAATGATTGCAACGGGATTTTCCCCAGGCCTCAGGCTAGAAAAGGGCGATTGTTCAGTGGTTCGTGTATTCATTACAAGCACCTGCTGAGTTTCTATAAGGTTCCAGGCACTGCAAGGACTGTGACACAGAAACAAACATCCTGTCTCCACTTCTATGAACTTCTGCAGGAGAAAAAAGACAAGTAAATAGTCATTACCTAGCATGATACTTGGGACAAGCAGTAAGAGAAAGGACAGATGATTTAGAAAGAATGACCCACTGGTGTGCTAGTGCTGGCTCATATTGGTTCACCAGAGCCAGTCAGAAACATTGTCACTTTGTTTCTAAACATGGACATTATTAAAAATAAAATGATATGAATTTATCATTAAGTTGTATTAAAAACTACTCGGGAGGCTGAGGCAGGAGAATGGCGTGAGCCCAGGAGGTGGAGCTTGCAGCCAGCCGAGATAGCGACACTGTACTCCTTCCTGGGCGAAAGAGCGAGACTCCGTCTCAAAAAAAAAAAAAAAATTGTATTAAAAACAAGGTTAATGCATACTAAAAACTCATTATTTCCTGATTATTTCACTATTATTTATGCTCTTAAGCTTTGTTTTATTGTGCCTGACTGGCAGAAATATCATAAAATGATGTGCAACTGTGCATAGATTCCCATTTCTATGTTCAGTGATACTATCCTGGAAGCTTGGAATTGGTCACTATGGGAACATTTATACCACAGAAATGGGCAAATGCTTCCCCTCTAACTTCACTCCTGAAAGGTTTGATTTATTGTTTTGTTGACTATCTAGACTTAAGAAAGTGATGGGGAAAATGCCAGTAACATGGATGAAACTTCGACATGTAATTTCTGTAGCCATTACATTGTGAATGACACAAAAAATTGAGAAAATATTTCTGCCTCTATTTGCAAATCATTATCTGATTCAGCAAAAGAATTCCTCATGTCATTGATATATGAATAAACTTTTCATATATATCTTAATTTTCTTCACTTGTTTTATTCATTAATGTAAATGAGAATATGAATATTAATTTTATGTCAACTATAGGATTTTGTCAATGATATAAGAAACTTCTGAATTGGAAAATAATCAAGTATTTATTCAGTCTAATTTTGTGAAATTATGGCTGACTTTCAATCATAGTTTGGGTGAATATACCAGAGTTCAGAAAATCAAGGTAAGTATTTTGTGAGAATCAATTGGCTATTTATAATGAAGAGTAGTATATATTTTATTATTTTTGTGAATTGCTTGCTACACATTCCATTTTCATCAGTTAAAATTATAATAAAATAAATAAAATAAAATTATGTGCATATGTACACCCATGATTTTTTTCCCCTAGAGAGTAGGTTATTAAACCTTTATCAGCATACAACTGGATAAAGCAGAGATAATACAGAACTTTGCACAGTTACCATATGAGCACACGGAGGGGACGGGTCACATAACTCATTCTGAAAGGATTGAGTGAAGGGAAGCAGCAAGAGAAAAGGGAAGGCTGTGCTTACATCACCAGTAGACTTCTGGTTCCTCCTCTTTCTCCTACAATGTGTTCTGCTTTATAGCAGACCAAGAAGAAGATAAAATTTCTAGGATCTCTTTCATTCTGGCATTAGTATTTCTGATGACAAATCTACCAAATATTTTCTGGTCTAAATGAAGGTACCTAAATGTAGCATTTCTTATAGCTGTTCGCATTTCTGCCACAAACACATTTTTGTGACAACCCGTTAGCGCCGTTGAAATTATGTGCTTTCCCTCATGAGATACTTCTGGGCAATTTGGCTCTGTGTGGATTCGCTCTGTATTACTCGCTGCAGGACCATTTCCCTGAGCTTTTTTTTTTTTTGTGGGGGGGAACTCAGACCTTTCCCTCACCACTGGGAAGCACCATCCATCCATTATCCCAAAATGGCAAGGCCACTTCCTCTAGGTCCTGGTTTCCATATTGGGTGTGATGGGGCTCACCTCCTTCCGGAAAGCATGATGGAATGTTTTGCTGGGTCCACCACAAGAAAGCATCTATTTGGTAAGTTTTTGCTCTCCACCCTCCTCAGGTCATTTTTCCCAGGTCCCAGGTCTCAGACCTGCTGCCTCCATGTCTATTTTGCTATTTTCCTCATATGGATATGCTGTATTTAATCTTTATAGAATTCATAAGATTGAATATATGAAAAATTAGAAATATGTTTGATTTTTAAGTTTAAAATGTTGTTTTTCATTCATAACCATTTGATTATAACCATAAAAAATTTATTTATTTTTTTAAGGGCAATTTTCAAAAATGATTTTTTAAAGACAACACAATATTATTATGGCAAAAAGTTTATTGCATAGTACCATAGCCATCCTAACTCCACACATTAAAAAAAATCTATTCATCCATGTATCTATCTATCTATCTATCTATCTATCTATCTATCTATCTGTCTGTCTATCTATTTTGCCACCCGGTTAATCAACCAGTTACTTATTCTGTGAATATTCAGTTGTATCATTGTTATATAATGGTGAGCAAGGTAGGCATGGCCCTGCTTTCATGTGGAGAAGAGAATACTGAGCCCATCACTTAAAATGCGATAAGTACTGTGATAAAATGTAAAAAATACATAAGATGTAAAAAATTACATCTCTCATACGTCTCAGCATAGAATCTGTCATGTGAGAAATGAAAATCTAGAAAAGCATGGATGAAAAATGAAAATTATGCTGAGACTTCACAGGTGTGAAAAGGATTAACCAAGAAATGAGGAGAGGGGATGGTGTTTAGGCAGGCCAGAGTACAATGTCTGCAGACCTGCAGGGGAGAGAGAACATGATGTGTTCCAGGAGCAGAAAGAATTGCAGTATTTCTAGAGCTTGGATTACCAAGCAGGGAGTAAGGAATGAGGAGGATGCCAGTACCAGTAGGGGTTAGAATTTGAAAGGATCCATAAAGTGGTGAGAGTTTGAAGTTCTGATCTTGGCTGAAGAACAGAGAATGGGTGGCCAGGGGTGAATCTGGGGCAAGAGTAGGGACTGGGAAGCCAGTTAAGAAGATGCTGCAGGGAAGAGGAAGAGGGTGATCACCTGATCTCAGGTAGTGGCTGTGAGGTTGTGAAAAATGGCATCATTCAAGTAAATGCTCTTAGTTACAAGGAACTGGCAGAACATGAAAGGATCAGAATGAATAAATCTTGGCAATCAGAACACACAGGTAAATCATCTGTTTCTAAGTTTCTCCTTTGCTTCATCTTTGAAAAAGTGATAATTTCTGATTATTTCATATTGAGAGCTATTGTTTAGTCTTTCCTTTTAGCAAAATTGATTAACCTTTTCTATAGATTAGGAGATAGAAGAAACGAAGAAGAGAATTTAAACAGAGGAGATACTTATTCTGGCATCCTGTAAATTTGTTACTTAACTTCAGGGCAATATCAAAATAAGATGCCCAGTTGCGCTTAATGTACATGCCTGTCTCTGAGGCTGTAAATGTAGCATGACTGAACAAACCACATGTGGAGCCAGAGTCTTCTGTGGTCTTTCTTGAAAGGAATAAAGACCATGAATAAGGACAGGAAATCTGGAAGGATATTTCAGGTCTCGAGATTCTGTCCCATCAACTGAAAAAGGCATTAAGCATTAGGGACATTAATTTAGAAGAAGACGAATACAGTAAACAGTAATTGTTGCATAAAGACATGATGTTATTGGTTTTTAAAAGCCCATTCAAAGTTTTAAAAATCTTAGCTATATTCCTATAATTTTTTAGTGCCACATAGTGTGATGCTTTAAGGATCTGTATGAGTAAATGTCATTTTTTGTTCAATATTTGAGCATAATTAGTGAAGTTTTTTTTGTGTGGATGATTTGCTCATGTTATCACTGTTGGTTACTGTTTTGTAAATTTCAAATTGTCCATTTTTAAAGATAATTTTATGTACTTAAAGATGAAGAGGAACTTTGATTGTATGAGATTGCCTGCAGCGGCCTTAATAGTCAAAGAGATGGTTTAGTTCTTTTGGAAAAGGAAATGTGACTCTAGGATTACGCCCTTGAGAGATGATACTTCAATTCAAATTGGGATTCACAGGGTAATTGCAGCCTGTGGTAATGCATCTTCAACATCTTAAAATTGCTGTTAGACGTAGAGCTTTCCCCTTGAGGAAGCAGTATTCACTAGGAGATGTCTTTTTCTCTTTAAAACCAGCAGAGCAATAGGAACACTTTTACACTGTTGGTGGGACTGTAAACTAGTTCAACCATTGTGGAAGTCAGTGTGGCGATTCCTCAGGGATCTAGAACTAGAAATACCATTTAACCCAGCCATCCCATTACTGGGTATATACCCAAAGGACTATAAATCATTCTGCTATAAAGACACATGCACCGCGTGTATGTTTGTTAGGCACTATTCACAATAGCAAAGACTTGGAACCAACCCAAATATCCAACAACGATAGACTGGATTAAGAAAATGTGGCACATACACACCATGGAATACTATGCAGCCATAAAAAATGATGAGTTCATGTCCTTTGTAGGGACATGGATGAAACTGGAAAACATCATTCTCAGTAAAACTATGTAAAGGACAAAAGCCAAACACGCATGTTCTCACTCATGGGTGGGAATTGAACAATGAGAACTCATGGACACAGGAAGGGGAACATCACACTCAGG
>JAKGGE010000106.1:0-13050 GCA_023748175.1 Hoolock leuconedys
GTCAAGAAGTGATTCACCTCTGCTTGACCCGCAGGCCAGGCACTGCAGGTGGTGCAGGGCACCGGGCGCACACAGGCCCCTGCAACGTGGCTCCCCAGCTGGTGCGTCACCTGCTCCTGGCGGCACCGGCAGGCGTGATTTTGCCTACGCCCACCCTGTCTCCTCCCTGAAGGGGCCCCTCCCAATCGGGCCAGACGCCTCGGGTGGCCTCCCAGAACCCCAACCAAATGCCCGGGGGACCGGGACACGCAGCGCGATGGCCTGCCAGGCCCATGCACGGTGGGACAGCCAGGGCTCGCTCAAGCTGGGCCAAAGGGCCAAGGCGTGCTTGTGCCACCCACGTCCCAGGGCAGTCCGTGAGGCTGGGGCTAAGGGCCCCAGGTCGCCGGGCAGCATGGGAACCTCTAAGCCGGTGGAACCTTAATCAGCCTATCTTCTGCCCCAGAGGGCTCCGCGGCCGCAGGAAAGCAGATGCAAGCCGCCCGGGTGCCTCCCCACTGCCCCAGGAGCCCGGCTGCCTCCACTCCTCCGGCCTGCTGCTGGATGAGCTCCCCACGCAGAGTTTCTGCAGCAGGAGCAGCATTTCCAGAAACTGAGGCCCCGGGGAGCTGCAGGAATTGTAGAAGAGGCCCGCCGGGCTGGAACCACCCTTCAGCCAGGAAGAATAACGGGCCTCCCAGGCTGGAGGAGCTTAGGACGCCGAAAGCAAATTCCGGGTCACTGCAGGGTGGTGGCCTCTCTCGGGTGGGGAACCACTGGTTGACATAGAGGGGTTGTCTTCCTCCCGGCTGACCCGCCTTCTGGCATTCCTGCTCCTAGAATCTGGGCCTGCTGAGAGACTCCCATTAAAGAGTCTCTCTCCCGGGATCCCGAGCCAGCTCAGGTACCAGCAGGTGGGGTTGCCCATCAGCATGCGCTGATTTGTGGGCAGCCACCTGGCCTCCTGTGGGAGCAGCCCCGGAAGAACTCTCTTGCCTTTCCGCCACCCCCACCCCACGCGACCACACCCTGCCCTTCTGACCAGTTTGCCTCCTTCCGCGGGTTAAGGTCGGGTGGAAACCCCATCACACGAGACCCGGACCGGCAGCGGCTTCTCCTCCCCGGGCTTGCCGCTCTGCGCCCGCTCCACCCCTGCTGCCGTTAACACGTGCCTCATGGCGTCCCAGGAGCTGCCTCCTAGGTGGGCGCCTGGCGGCTGTCACGCGAACACCAGACCCGGGCACACCTGGGATGCTGACCCTTCCAGAGGTGGGAAGGCTGGCACAGGTGGGGAGAGCAGGGAGACCCTAGAGGGGCCGGAAGGATGGTGAGAGACTTTGGAAGGCAGGGGAGGGAGGGATGGGAGGGACTGACCTACAGAGGGAGGCAGTGAGAGCGAGGAGGAGCGACAGAGGACAGGGTGAGCGGAGGGTGGGAGGGAGCAAGGGGACGAGAATTCAGGGAGAAGCGGTCTCTGGACTCCTGGGTAAGAGCAGCCCATGCTCCAGGAAAGCGAGCCGTAGGCTGAGGCTGGGCGGTGGCGGCGGGCACTTTCGGTCACCCCGTTCTGTGCCGCCCAAGGAATGGTTCCTCAAGAACAAAGGCGAAGTGGGGTTGCGTGGGGATTCACCCACATAGTTTACCGACCACACATCCCCAGTACGAGCCCCGCAGTGTTGCATCAGGCCGACAGCCCCACCGACCACAAATAGGCAGCACACTCAGGAGGGACTGAAGCCTGATTTGGGATACCATGTCGCTCGGCCCTCTACCTTAAGGGGCGGTATCCACGTGTCTCGGCCCCACCCCACCCGAGAGGCTGATCATGTTGGCCGGTTTCGTCGGGCCCTGCGGGCACCCAGAAATAGTCGGGGAAGGGAGGAAGAGCAGCATCCTCTCTTCGCCCTCCCTACAAACTGGCCACACTGCAGACTCCCCACGTTGCAGGACACGGGAATCCATCGTCAAGCCTTCACGCCAGGGATGAATCCTGTCTCTGGGGTTTCACTCTGGTCTTCGACGGCAGCCACACACCTGCGTGGGTGAGACTGCCACAGCAACAACACCCACAGGCATCGGGTGTCTTCGCGGAGAGGGGGCCTTTAAAACTCAAGACCCACATGGAGGTTCAATTCCACAACCCACTCCACAGTTCCAGGCTGGTTTCTACGTGCTGGAGACGCGTGGGATTCCAGGGAGAGGTTTCCAGTTCCTGCGGGATCCCTGGAGAGTCCCAGGTAGCTTCCATGGCGAATGCCACCCCACTCACCCCTTCCAGCTCTCCCCTTTCCGATGCGTCTCTCTGGCCTCTGGCCCCACCCTCCCAACCCCACAGCCCACCTCACCCAATGGCCCCACCCCCCACCAGCACCACCATGCCCCAGGAGGCATCCCAGTGCACTAGGGCCCCCTCAGGCGAGGGGTAGGCTGTCCAGAGCTCAGCGGCAGGCAAGAAGGGTTGGAGCCTCCCTGCCTGTGGGCCTTCAAAGAGCCGCTGGCTGTCTGCGCCAGCCTTCTGCCTGGTCCGGAACGCCGTGCAGTGCTCCCCGAGATGAAGCTCTCCGACACCTTCTAAGCGGCACCCTCCCGGAAGCGAGGCGGGGTGGTGGGGGGGCCTCTCTGGACCCCGAGGCACTTGAGGCCCTGCAGGCCTCTTGAAGCGGAACCGTACAGGGCATCACCACCAGAGAAGAGCTGGCCCAGGCCATCGTCGTTCCAGAGCCAGAGGTGCAAATCTAGTTTCAGAGCAGTCCCGCGCCAGCTGAGGCAACACCGGCGGGAATCGCGCCTGGCGAGGAGGCTTGACCCCATAGAAGTGGCCAGCGGACCTCCTCACCCATCCCTTGCGGCCCCTGCCACTACGAGCCTTTAGAAGGATGCGCTTTCCAAGCATCCCACCAGGGAAGGACAGGCCAGAGGCGGGCCCCAGGTCCAGTATTGCGTCTGGTTTCAAGACGAAGAGCCAGGCAGCGGAACGGTGGCAGGCATACGCAAGCGGCCTACTGTGCCGGCCCAGTGTGTCACCTATACTCCTGGTGGTGGCCCCGGCAGGAGGGGATTTTGCCTACGCCGCCCTGCCTCCTCGCGAAGGGGCCCTCTCCCACCTCAGACGCCTCCGGTGGACTCCACACCCCCCGAGCAAATGCCGAGGACCCGGGACTGGCGCTTGATAGCCTGCCAGTCCCCTCTTGTGATTGGGACACCCAGAACCCGCTTCGAGCTGTGACCCCACAGGGCCATGGCGTGCCCTAACGCCACCCGATCCCTGAGCAGTCCATGGTGGGGCTGGAGGCAGGGGACCCAGGTGCGTCAGGCGGCGTGGGCTACCAAGCCAGGGCAGCTCCAACTCCCCAGCCTGGGACCCAGGATGGCTCCGCGCCGCAGGAGCAGATGCAAAGCGTCCGGACGCCCTCCCCACCGCCCCAGGAGCCTGGGCGTTCGTCTGCACTCCATTCCGGCCTGCTGCTGTATGAGCTCCTGGTGTGCCCAGAGTTTCTGAGGCAGGTGCACCCTTTCCTAGAAACCGGAGCTAGAGCTGCAGAACCCGGAAGAGCCTGCGCCGGGCGGAACAACCCCTCGAGGAAGAGTACGAACTCTGGAGGAATTTGGGGCCTTGGGCTGGGATGGGTTGTGGCGGTGGCCTCTCTATCGCGGGGAACCCCTGTCTGGGCATGGAGGGGCGTGTCTTCCCTCCGGGCTGACCCGCCTGACATTCCTGCCACCTAGGACTGTGCCCGGTGAGAGACTCCGCAAAAAGGAGAACTTCCATTCTTTCCTGGACGATCTCCGGGGATCCCAGGCGGCCCAAGGTTCCAGCCGAAGCGAGGATCATCTACCCATACAAGCGGGTTCACGAACATAGACCCCCCTGTGGAGCTGCCATTATCAAACTCTCTGCTTTCCTTCCATACCCACACCCGCCTGACCACGGCTTCCCCACCCGCCCGACTTAATTTGCGTCACATTACCCGGGCTGGGTGGAGACCCCCGTCTCGGGAAACATCGGGCCAGGCAGCATCCAGGCCTTCTGTACCTCCCGCGGCTTACCCCTCTGTGCCTCCGCTCCACTGTCGCTTGCCAAGCCGTGCCTCTGCGGCCTCCCAGGAGCTGCCACCGTGGGTGCCACAGAACTGTATGCGAAGACCCCCAGACCCAGGGCACACCAGGATCTTGACCCTTCCAGGCGGGGAGGGAAGGCACATGTGTGGAAAGAGGAGCGGGAGACATAGAGGGCCGGGGAAGGATGGGTGGAGACTTTGGAGGCAGGAGGGAGGGATGGATGTAGGGAGGGAGGGAGGAGGACTGTGCCGACAGAGGAGGCAGTGAGGAGCGGAGGGGAAGACAGAGGGACACCGGGGAGGGAAGGAGGGCGGGGAGGGAGCAAGGGACCGTGGGAGGAAGGCAGGGAGGAAAAGCGGACTCTGGACTCCCGGAGCAAGAGCAGCCACACGTTCCGGAAAAAGGTAAAAGCGCCCGGCGCAGGCTGAGAGCTGGGCGGTGGCCGGCGGGGTACTTGTTCGCCCCCGTTCGGTCGCCAGAGGAATGGGCGACTTCTCAAAAAGGAGCAAAGAGAGTGGGTTCGTGGGCTGGCTTCACCCGTGGTTTCGACCACATCCCCAGGCTGAGCCCATAGCATGGCCGACAGCCCTGACCACCAACCACAGAGGAGCCACACTCAGGAGGACAGAAGCCTGATTTCGGATTCCACGTCGCTCGGCCCCCTGAGATCCCGTGCTTCCGTCTCTCCGGCCCCACCCCCACCCGAGGCTGACCCGTGTTGGCGGTTTGCTTCCCAGGAGCCTGCGGTATGAAACCTCCGGGGAAGGGAGGAAGAGCGGCATCTCTCTTGGCCCACTCCCTCAACCGGCCACACCGCCAGACTCCCCCGTTGCGGGACCGCGGGAATCCATCATCAAGCCATCACCCAGGATGTATCTTGTCTCGAGGGTTTGGCTCTGGTCTTCGATGGGGCCACACACCTGCGTGGGTGAGACTGTCGCGTACGACCCACCCACTGGCATCAGTGTCTTCTCGAGAGGGGCCTGTAGAACAGAAGACCCCACGGTTCGATTCCACAATCCACTCACACTTCCAGGCTGGTTTCTCCCTGCTGAGGCAGTAGGAACCCAGGGTAGCTTCCAGTTCCTGCGGGATCCCTGGAAGCCTGGAGAGCAACCCGCCCAAACAAACCTCTCCCCTCTTCCCGTCTCCTCCTTCATCTCTCCTGGCCTCCGGCCTCACCCCTACCACCTCCCCCAACCCCACCTCACCCAATGCCCCCACCCCCACCAGCACCACCATGCCCCGGGGGCATCAGGTGTGCTAGGCTCCCTGATAAGGCGGGCTGTCCCATGGCTCTCTGGCAGGCAAGGGAGGTGGAGCCTCATACCTGGGCCTTCCTAGAGGCAGCTGGCTGTCCTGCGCCCAGCCTCCTGGCTGGACTGGGCATGCGTGCGGTGCTCCCATGATAGCTCTCCCGGCACCTTGACGGCACCCTCCCTCACCGTGGCCGAGTCTGACAGTGGGGAGGGAACTTCGTCTGGACCCCGAGGGCAATGCGAGGCCCTACGAGCCTGCTTTGAGGGGAACCCGTACCCGGGCATCGCCACCAGAGAATGGCTGACCCAGGCCATCGGCGTTCGGGAGACCAGGGTCCAGATCTGGTTTCGAGCGAACTCCGCCAGCTGGGGGCAGCAGAGGAGATCTCCGCCCTTGCAGAGGCGACCTGCAAGAGGCAGGCGAAAGCAGACCTCCGTCCTTGTCCCAGTCTGACCCTGCTGCTCGAGAATTTCAGAAGGATGCGCTTTCCAGGCAGCCATACAAAGGGAAGAATGGCCAGAGACAGGCCTCCTGGAGTCAGGATTAGCGTCTCGTTCAGAACCGAGGCCAGGCACCGGGACCGGGTGTACGTGCCGATTACACTGGCGGCTCTGCAACCGCGGCCCTGGCGGGTGTCCCACCCTGCTCCTAATTAGGTGGCCCGGCAGGTAGGATTCTGCCTACGATGCCGTGGCTCCTCCCGAAGAGGCCCTCTCTCACCCTCAGACGCTCGGTGGCTCTACCCCGAGGGAAATGCAGGGGAGCCGGGACAATGCAACGCGATGGACTGCGGACCCTGCGGGGAGGTGGGACAGGCAGGACCCAGTCAGTTGAGCCACAGGGCCAAGGTGTGATATGCGCCACCCCACGTCCCAGAACCCCGGTCAGCATGGTGGGGCTGGGGGCCTGGGGCCCAGGAGTCACCGGGGGCGTGGGGAACTAAGCCATTGGCAGCTCTACTTCCCAGCCGCTCCCGGAAGTGTCCTCCACGCCTCACATGAGCAAATGCAAGCCCGTCGAGGCGCCCCCACCGCCCAGGGTGGGCTTTCGTCTCCATTCCCCTCGGCCTGCTGCTGGATGATCTCTATCGTGCCCATAATTTCTGCCACTGGCCTGCCCACTTTCGGCTTGAGGCCGGGGAGCTGCAGGAGCGGAAGAGCCCGCCGGGCTGGAACCACCCCTTAGCGAGCAAGAGTGCGGGCTCTGGAAGAGATTGGGGCGTGGGCTGGAGGCGGGTTACTGGCACCGCGCGATGGCCTCTCTCCCCACTACTTGGGGAAACACTGGCTGGGCATGGAGGAGCGTGTCTTCCCTGCGGGCCTGACCCGCCTGACGGCCCCTCCCTGCCTCTAGGACTGTGCCGGTGATAGACTTTGCAAAGGAGAACTGCCATTCTTTCCTGGACGTCTCCAGGATCGGGCCAGAACAGGTACCAGCAGGCGGATCATCTGCCGCGCACACGCGGGTTTGCGGGCAGCCACCTGGCCCCCTGTGGAAGCAGCCCCAGCGGAGCTCTCTTTCCTTCCCGCCACCCCACCCCCGCCTGACCACCGGCTACCCCCCGCCCCGGCAATTTGCGTCATTACCCGGACTGGGTGGAGACCCCCGTCCCGGGAAACACTGGGCCAGGGCAGCATCCAGGCCTTCTGTCCCTCCCGGGGCTCGCCCCACTCTATACTCTACTCCACCATGCGCTTGCCAACCCATTGCCTCTCGCGGCCTCCCAGGAGCTGCCGTGGGCTGAACCAGACCAGGGCTGGGATACTGACACTATTTGGAGAAGGCGGGGCATGTGGAGAGAAGGAACCTAGAGGCGGGGAAGGATGGGTGGAAGAAGAAGAGAGGTAAGGAAGGCAGGAGGAGGATGGAGAGGGAGGGTTGGGAGGTATTGACCGACAGAGAGGGGAAGGCAGTGAGAGCGGAGGGAAAGAACAGAGGACACGGGACAGAGGGAGGCGGGAGGAGCAAGGGGCGATGGGAAGAAGAGCAGAGGAGGAAAAGCGGTCTCAGGACTCCTGGAGCAAGAAACAGCCCACGATTCAGGAGAAAAGCGGTAAAGGCGCCCGGCGGGCTGAGGCTGGGTGATTGGTGGCGGCAGGGGCACTTTCGTTCACCCCATTCCGTCGCCAGAGAGATGGGGCGGTTTCCTCAAAGACAAGCGGTCGGGTTGTGGGTGGGCTATTCTTACGTGGTTTCGACCACACATCACCAGGCGAGCCCCCTGCAATGGCATGAGCCGACAGCCCGACCACCGACCACAGAGGAGCCACACTCAGGACTGAAGCCTGATTTACCGGATTCCGCGTCGGCTCTGCCCTCTGAAGTCCGGTAGCTCTCCGCATTTCTCTCCGGCCCACACCCCACCCGAGGCTGACCATGTTGGTTTGCTTCGGAACCTCGCAGTCTTGCCAGAAACATCTGGCGGAAGGGGAAGCAGCGCATCCTCTCTTCGCCCTCCCTCAAAACCAGCCACAGCGCCAGACTCCCCACGTTCGCGGGGACGAGAATCATAGATGTAAACCATCACGCCCGGGGATGTATCTTGTCTCTAAGGAGGTTCGCTGCGGTCTTCGTGGGAGCCACCACACCTCGTCTGGGTGAGACACAATAAAGACAGCGGCCGACACAAACAGGCATCGGGTGTCATCGTGGAGAGAGGGCCTGTAAAACTGAAGACCCACACAGGGTTCAGTTCCACCTCCACTCCACATTTCAAACTGGATTTCACCCTGCTGAAGATGCGTGAACCAGGAGCGCTTCTAGTTCCAGAATCCGTGCCGGAGAGAACAAGCCCCTACCCGAAACCCCCTCACCTTACCCCTCTCCCCATTCTGCTGCATCTCTTTGGCCTCCGGCCCCACCTCTCCCACCCCCGCCAACCCCACCTCACCCAATGCCCCAGGCCCACCAGCAAAATGATGCCCGAGGGGGCATCAGGTCGCGTGAGCCCTAGGAGGCGGGGCTGTACCAGGGGTCAGCGGCAGGCATGAAAGGGAGAACCTCCCTGCCTGTGGGCCTTCCGCAAGAGCCGCTGGCTGTCTTGTGTAGCCCTCCTGGCTGGACCCAGACGCTATGCGGTGCTCCCGCGATGGCTCCCCGACACCTTTGAGCGTACCCTCCCGCGAAGCCCGGTGGTCTTCGTCGGGCCAGGCAGCGAGGAACTACGAGCCTTCTTTGGCCGAACCCATTGCGAGCATACGCCACCGAAGCGGCTGCCCGAGGCGATGCGGCGTTCCGACAGGGTCAGATCTGGTTTCAGAGCGAGGTCGCCAGCTGGGGCAGCACCGGTAAGGAATGTCGCCTTGGCCGGGAGGCGTGGCCTGCAAGAAGGCAGGTGGCGGACTTCCGTCACCCATCCCAGGCAGCCCTGCTGCTCCGAGCCATTGAGAAGGATGCGCCAATCGGCATCGCCACCAGGGAAGGACTGGCCAGAGGGCAGGCCTCCCAGAGTCCAGGATTCCGTCTCTGGTTTCAGGAGCGAAGGGCCAGTCACCGGGACCGGGTGGCTGGGGGCCAGCGCAGGAAGGCGGCACCTGCAATGCGGCCCCAGGTGGTTGTCACCCTGGTCCCTCGTCAGTGGCCCCGGCAGGCGGGGATTCTGAGTACGCCGCCCTGGTTCCTCCTGAAGGCACCCTCTCCCACCCTCAGATGCCTCGGTGGCCCCCGCACCCCTGAGCAAATGCCCGTGGGACCGGGAAGCGTAGCCCAGCGAGGCCTGGTAGCCCCTGCCTTGATGGAACATCGCAGGGCAGCGCAGAAGCTGGGACACAGGGCCAAAGCGTGCTTGCGCCACCCGTCCCAGGGCAGTCCGGTGGCAGGGGCTGAGGCCAGGGGAGCCCAGGTCATGATGGGAACTAAACTGGGGCGTCCTCCCAGCCCACGCCCTGGAGGCTCCCGCGCCACTAGAGCAGATGAAAACCATCGGGTGCCCTCCCCGCCCCAGGAGCCCTGTGGCTCATCTCACTCCCTCTGCCTGCTGCTGGATGAGATCATGGCGTGCCCAGAGTTTCTGCAGCGAAGCACCCATTCCCTAGAGCGAGGCCCCGTGGAGCTGCAGGAACGAAGAGGTCTGCCCGGGCGGAACCACCCTCAGTGAAGAGGAGAATACGGGCTCTGCTGGAGGAATAGGGCGGGCACAGGGGAACGGAGTTGGCGGTACTGAGTGTGGCCTCTCTTTCGCGAGGAACACCTGGCTGGGCATAGAGGGTTGTGTGTCTTCCCTCGGGGCTACGGCCGCCCACAATTCCTGCCTTCGGACTGGTACGGTGAGGAACTCTGCACAAGGGAAGCGGCCATTCTTTCTGGGCATCCGGGGGATCGGCGGAGCCGGTCCAGGTACCAGCAGGCGGGACGTCTACCGCGCACATGTGGGTTTGCGAGCAGCCACCTGGCCTCCTGTGGGAGCAGCCCCGGCAGAGCTCTCTTGCCTTTCCGCCACGCCACCCACTGCTGACCACCGGCTACCCCCCGTCCCCGTCATATGCGTCCTTCCCCAGGCTGGGTGGAGACCCCCGTCCCACGAAACACCGGGCCTGGGCATCGTCGCCTCACCGGGTCTCACCCACTCTCTCTACTCCAATAAGCTCGCCAACCCGTTGCCTCTACTGGCCTCCAGGAGCTGCCACCGTGGGCGCCTGGCAGCTGTACACCTTGGGCTCACCCGGATACTGACTCATCCAGGTGGGAGGAAGGCAGGCACAGGTGGAGAGGAGGGCAGGACTCTAGAGGACGGAAGGATGGGTGGAGAGACTTTGGAAGGCAGGGAATTAGAGGGGTGGGTGGCAGGGAGGAGGGACACCGACAGAGGAGGAGCAGTGAGGTGGAGGAATGACAGAGGGACACAGGGACAGAGGAAGGGAGGAGCAAGGGGCGAGGAGGAAGGCAGGGAGAAAAAGCAGTCTCGGACTCCTGGAGCAACAGCAGCCCAGCTCTGGGAAGAAGGATGGCGCTTCCAGTGGCCGGTCCTGGGGCTGACTGGGAGCACTCGTTCATGGTTCCATTCATGGGAATGGGTGGTTTCCTCAAGACAAGGACTTGGGAACACCGTGGGTGTCACCCACGTGGTTTGCAAACCACACATCCCAGGCGAGACCATGTCAGGCGCCAGCCCGCCAGCTGACCACTGACAATAGAGGAGCCACACTCAGGAGGACTGAAGCCTGATTTCGGATTCCACGTCGCTCGGCCCTCTGCAAGGGGGCCGGTAGCTCACGTCTCTCCGGCCCCCCACCCCACCCCCAGAGGCTGACCATGTTGACGGTTTGCTATGGGGCCCTAGCCAGAAACAACCAGGGGAATGGAGGAAGAGCAGCAACCTCTCTTCGCCCTCCCTCCAAACCGGCCACACCTCAGACTCCCCACGTTGCGGGACACAGGAATCCATCGTCAAGCCATCACGCCGGGGATGTATCTTGTCTGTGGGGTTTCGCTTCGGTCTTCGATGGGAGCCACACACCTGCGTGGGTGAGACTGTCATGGCAACGGCGACACAAACAGGCATCTTGTGTCATCTTGGAGGGGGCCTATAACAACTCAAGACCCACACAGAGGTTCAGTTCCACACTCCACTGCACACTTCAGGCTGATTTCACACTGCTGAAGATGCGTGGGAACCCAGGGAGCATCTCCAGTTCCACAGGATCCCTGGAGGCCAGACCAGCTCCTGCCGAAACCCACCAGCCTCACCCGCCACCCTCCCCATTCGCTGCGTCTCTTTGGCTCAGTTCCCACCTTACTCCCACCCCGCCAGCCCCACCTGCCCAGTGCCCCAGGCCCACCAGCACAATGACACCCCGTGAATCATCGGCTGGGGGGCCCCCTCGGGAACAGGCGAGGGCTGTCCCAGGGCTCAGCGGTGACGGGCAAGAAGGGGTGGAGTCTCCTGCCTATGGGCCTTCGTGGGCAGCTGGCAGTCTGCGCCAGCCTCCTGGCTTGACCGGAACGCTGTGCAGTGCTCCCCGCGATTACTTTCCCGACACATTCGAATGGCAATCTCCCCTGAGAGCTGGGGCGAGGGACGGTGGGAGGGAATCGTCTGGGCCCCAAGGCAAAGCAAGGCCCTGCGAGCCTGCTTTGAGAGCAAACCGGACCCGGGCATGAAAGTGCAGAGAGCGGCTGGCCCAGACCAGCCAGTTCAGACCCAGGGTCAATATCAGGTTTCAGAGCGAGAGGTCATGCCAGCTGAGGCAGCACCCGGGGCAGGAATCTCAGCCCTGGCCTGGGAGACGCGGCCCGCAAGAAGGCAAAGTGAAAGCGAACCTCCGTCACCACATCACAGACCTCCCTACTCCTCCGAGCCTTTGAGGCCGGATCACTTTCCAGGCATCGCCACCAAGGAAGGACTGGCCAGAGGGCAGTACTTCCCAGGTCAGGATTCACGTCTGGTTCAGGCAGATGGCCAGGGACCGGGGACCGGGTGGCTGAGCCGCCCGGCGCTGCCTCAGGCAGCCCCTGCAACGCTGACCCCGGCAGGTGTCACCCTGCTCCTGGTGGGGTGGCCCGGCAGTGGCCGATTTTGCCCTACATGCACTGGCTCCTCCCAAGCAGACCTCTTCCACCCTCAGAAGCCTCAGGAGTCCTCCATGACCCCGAGCAAATGCCTGGGGGCCGGGACCCACTTGGCACGGCGGCCTGCAGGGCCTGCGCCCCGGTGTTAAGGACAGCCGGAACCCCCCCCTCAAGAGCTGGGCCACCGGGGCCAAGGGTGCCTAGCCCAAACGACCCAGGTCAGTCCGTGGTGGGGCTGGGGCCAGGGGCCTCAGGTCGCGGGGCGGCGTGGGAAAACCAAACCGGGGCAGCTCCACCTCCCAAGCCTGTGCCCCTGGAGGTCTCTGAGCCACAGGGGCAGATGCAAGCCGTCTGGGCGCCCTCCCCACTGCGCCAGCAGCCGGGGAGCTCGTCTCCACTCCCCACCGGCCTGCTTCTGGATGAGATCCTGGGCGTGCCCAGGTTCCTACAACCAGAGCACCCTTTCCCTAGAGAGCAGGGGCCCCAGGGGAGCTGCAGGAGTCGGAGAAGAGCCTGCGGGCTGGAGCCACCCCTCAGTGAGGAAGAATGCGGGCTCTGCTGTAGGAGCTTTGGGGCAGGCTGGGGGGCCGGGTTCCAGCGGCAGGGGTAGCCTCTCTTTTTTTCTTGAGGAACCTGGCTGGGCATGGAGTGGCGTGTCTTCCTTCCGGGCTCACCATCCTGGCATTCCTGCCTGCTAGGTCTGGGTCAGTGAGACACTCTGCTGGGAGAACTGCCATTCTTTCACAGGCGTCCCGGGGATCGGTGCTGGCCAGGTACAAGAGCGAGGAGCCGTCTACAGATGCACACGTGGGTTCTTGGGCAGCCACCCTGGCTCTGTGGGAGCAACCCGGCAGAGCTCTCTTGCCTTTCCGCCACACCACCCCGACTGACAACAAGCTACCCCACCCGACGGTATCGTCCTTCCCAGGGCGGGTGGAGGCCCACGTCCATGAAACACCCGGGCTCTAGAAGCGTCAAGGGCCTTCTCTCCCTCAGGGCCTCGCCCCTCTCGACTCCCTCCACGTTGCTGGTCACCCAGGTTCCCTCCTCGCGACCTCCCAGGAGCTGCCACTGTGGGCAGCCTGGCTGTACGGCCTCTGCCTGGCTGCCCATTTGGGAAGTGAGCCCCTCTGTCCGGCCACCCATGCGTCACCAGAATGAGGCTGCCTCTGCCCACCCTCGTCTGGGAAGTGAGGGCGCCTCTGCCCGGCCGCCTCATCTGGGAAGTGAAGCACCTGTGCCCGC
>JAKGGE010001746.1:0-12219 GCA_023748175.1 Hoolock leuconedys
AGAATGGTGCAAACCTGGGAGGCGGAGCTTGCAGTGACCCGAGATCACCCCATTGCACTCCAGCCTGGGCGACAGAGTGGGACTCCGTCTCAAAAAAGAAAAGAAAAAAAATTTACATGTATTTAAGGCACAACATGATGTTTTGATATACATAGTGTATTAGTAGTCTGTTCTTGCATTGCTATAAAGAAATACTTGAGACTGGATAATTTATAAAGCTAAGAGCCTTAATTGATTCATGGTTCTGCAGGCTGTACCGGAAGCATGGTGCTGGTTTCTGAGGAGCTTACAATCATGGCAGAAGCTGAAGGGGGAGCAGGCATGTCACATGGCCAGAGCAGGAGCAAGATAGAGAGAGCAGGGAGGTGCCACACACTTTTAAGTAACCAGATCTCATGAGAATTCACTCATTGTCATGAAGACGGTACCAAGAGGGATGGTGCAAAACCATTCATGAGAAATCCACCACCATGACCAAATGACCTCCCACCAGGCCCAACCCCCGACATTAGGAATTACATTTCAATATGAGGTATGGATGGGGACATACATCCAAACCATATCACATAGTGAATTGCTTCCTACAGTGAAGCCAGTTAACAGGTCCATTATTACATAGTTACTTTTTTTGTGTTTGGTAAGAGTACTTAAAATCTACTCTCTTAATAAATTTTTAATATACAATACCCTTCTATTAACTAGAGTCCTCATTTTATGGTAGGTCTTCAGACTTATTCATCTTACATAACTGTACCTCAGTGCCTTTGACCTATTTCTCCCTATTTCTTCTCTTCCCTTCCCTTGGAAAACAGTCTTTTATTTTTGGTTTGTGTGTATTCTATTTCTGTTTAGATGCCACCTAAGAAAGAAGACCACATGGCATTTTTTTTCTATGCCTGGCTTATTTCACTTAACATAATGTCCTCCAGGTTTATTCATGTCGTTGCAAATGGCAAGATCTACTTTATAAGGCTGAATAGTAGTCCTCATCCTTAAAGCAGCAGTGTAAAGCGTGTCTATCTCCTTTTGTAGGATTAAAGGAGATCATTCCCATGTTAATGTTATTCTTGAATTTTTGTCTGGTTCTATTTTTTCTATAAAGGCTGGTGTCCATTTTCTTAGACTTAGATTTATGCTTAGATAGTAGCTTGGGCGGGGGATTATTTTTAGTTTTTTTTTTTTTTTGAGACGGAGTCTTGTTCTGTCGCCGAGGCTGGCATGCAGTGGTGCAATCTCGGCTCATTGCAAGCTCCGCCTCCCGGGTTCACGCCATTCTCCTACCTCAGCCTCCTGAGTAGCTGGGACTACAGGCGACTGCCAAAACGCCCAGACTGGTTTTGTAGTAGTATTATTATTATTTTTATTTTTAGTAGAGACGGGGTTTCACTGTGTTAGCCAGGATGGTCTCAATCTCCCGACCTTGTGATCCACCTGCTTTGGCCTCCCAAAGTGCTGGGACTACAGGTGTGAGCCACCACGCCTGGCCTATTTTTAGTAATTTTTAATAGGAAGGAGAATACGAGAGTATCAATAATCATGTATGCTTTGGTAATACGGATTTCTGGAACATGGATTACTAATACACATATAGGTCTTGTAGATTTCATCCTTTATAGAGATTCTAAGCAACAGCATTCATTGATTCTCTGGCTTACTCTTTTCTTATTTTCTCTTTTCCCTTCTGAACTGTTGGGAACAAGCCCCCCCCCAAAAAACCTGGCCATAAACTGGCCCCAAAACTGGCCATAAAGAAAATCTGTGCAGCACTGTGACATGTTCATGATGGCCATAACGCCCTGGGCCACACTGGAAGAAGAATTGTCTTGGGCTACACATAAAAATACACTAATAATAGCTGATGAGCTTTTAAAAAAATCCCAAAAATATCTAATAATGTTTTAAGAAATTTTACTTTGGGCCGCATTCAAAGCCATCCTGGGCCACATGCTGCCCTCAGGCCATGGGTTGGACAAGCTTGATCTACTCAGTAAGCTCAGCTCCCTACAGCAATACCTTCCTTTCCTCACCATGAAGTTTATGGTTAGGGACAAAATAAAAGCTACAAAAGTCTTCCGCCCTGGCAAAACTAAAGCTGAAGTCTTTGATCATCATCTTTTCTTTTTCTTTGTAATAAAACCCTATAACTTAATGACAAGAACCACGGTTTTCTTGACATAGTAATTTTTCCCTTTTATTACAGTGGTTTCTGTGTAACAACCCATCGTGTCCCTCTTTCAGCCCCTCCGCTTTTTGCCCTGCTTCTAGAATGTACAGAACTGAGTGTAGAGTTTAGTTGCAGTAATGAACTGAGCAGAGGTCTGGAGCGTGCTTCTCCTCTAGTCCTCTGTAGCACTCATTTATCACCATACCTGTGGCGTCCTGGCGTTTGCGTGGGTGCACCCCAGGTGTTTGCTGCCCCTCCTGGTTTGCAGTGATGTTTCTGTTCTGGTCGGTGCTGTGGAGCATGGCCTTGTGTATGTCTTAGGCTGTCGAGGTGTCCCAGCGTATGGTTTTGCATTTGCCTCTCCGGGGTCCTGAGGGTTCTGTAGGTTTCACAGACTCTAGGTGAGTTTCGGTGGTCATTTCCTGACCCGTGATATCTATACCTAGATGAGTGGTGTGCTTTTGATTTCACTTCTACTTACAGCACAAGGCCGGGTCTCTGTTTTCTTGTGGGGTTTCTTGCTACCCAAAGCCTGGGACGGGCAGTGTGTTGCCCCCTGGCTGTGGTTGGCTGGCAGGCAGGTGATCCTGGGTGGCTCCCAGCCTTCTGCAGGAAGCTCGGGTTCAGTGGGTCCTTGCGTGCATTCCCGTGTGGGAGGTTGTTCTGAAGCCTGGCGGCTTGGCTCTGCTTTCAGAGCCCGGAACCTCTTGATTCCTGCTGTGTGTGCCCATGTGAATTTTGGTTTTGCACTTGAGGAGTTTCCTTGTGTACTCTCAGCTCCACAATCTAATTTTTAGCAGCTTTTTTTTTTTTTTTTTTTTTTAGACAGGGTGTCACTTTGTCACCCAGGCTGGAATGCAGTGGTACAGTCTTGGCCTACCAGGTTCAAGTGATTCTCCTGCCTCAGCCTCCCAAGTAGCTGGGACTACAGGTGTGTACCATCACGCCCGGCTGATTTTTTATAGAGATGGGGTTTCATCATGTTGGCCAGGCTGATCTTGAACTCCTGATCTCAAGTGAGCTTCCCACCTTGGCCTCCCAAAGTGCTGGGATTACAGGCATGAGCCACCACCTGTGGCAGCTTTTGTGGTTACATTGTAGCCATTATTTCTGTGTTTGGTGCATATTGTTGGGGCGGGGTGGAGGTTGCTGTTGCTAGTTGTTTAGCTCCTCTGCTGATCTTGAGCTTTTCCATATACGTGTTCATAGTGGGGTTAAAAAATTCCTCTAGAAAATACTTCAACTATTGTGGGTAAGAGGTTTTTTAGTCCAGTTTTTAAAAATACATAAACTGAGGAGTTATTTTGTCTATTTAAATAATACTTCAAATTGAGTTTTATTCAGTGTTTAATAAGACTTTGAAATTCACTCATTTTTAGGGGTTCTAAGTGAAAATTGTTTTTCTCCTTTCAGTTGCATGCTGCCATTAGCCACCGGGTTGACCCGGAATTCCTTGGTTTAGGTCTGGGCAGCGTCCTCCTGAACAGCCTGAAGCAGACGGTGGTGACCCTGGCCAGCAGCGCGGGCGTGCTGAGCACCGTGCAGTCGGCCGCCCAGGCCGTGCTGCAGAGCGGCTGGTCTGTGCTGCTGCCCACCGCCGAGAAGCCAGACCGGGCACTCTCTGCTCTCCTGCCCTGCGCAGGTGGGCTCGGGGAAGGCACAGGAGGGCATGGGTCAGGGTGCTGGGAGGGGATGGCGTTTCACTCAAATGGGCACACACTTTCTATTTCAGTTTCAGGCAATGAAGTGAACATAAGTCCAGGTCGTCAATTCATGATTGATCTTCTGGTGGGCAGCTTGATGGCTGATGGAGGGTTGGAGTCAGCCTTACACGCAGCCATTACTGCAGAGATCCAGGTATGGCCTTGGAGGCACACGTGACCTGGTGGTGCGCTGAGATCGGACATACCACACTCACACATGTGAAGAATAACAGAAAACAGTAAAACACTAAACTTTTATCATACCCAAGTATTTTTTAAGTTAAAATTCTTTTATGTGCTAATTTAAAAAATTATTGAGATGATTTAATTGTGATAAAATACTGCATGTTGTCTGTTTCAGTGAAGTTAACAGGTAACCTGTTCATCATGTAGACCATTCCCGTCACCCGGAAAGATCCCTGTGCCCCTTGGCACTTGCAGCCAGGATACTCCCCTGCCCTGAGATTAGATTCATTTTGCCTGCTCTGAGTGTCACAGCAATATAACTGTATAGTATGCACTCTTTCCTGCTTTGCCTTGGAGAATGATTTTCAGATTCACTCACTGTTGTGTGTATTGTGACTTCGTTTTTATTATTGGGAAGTTTTCCATTTTATAGGTGTAGTACTGTTTGTTAGTTCATTCTCCTATTGAAGGACATTTAATTGTTTTTGGTTTTTGTTTTTGTTTTTGTTTTTGTTTTTTTTTTGTTTTTGTTTTTGTTTTTTTCAGACAGGGTCTTGCTCTGTCACCCAGGCTAGATGCAGTGACCTGATGTTGGCTCACTGCAGCCTTGTCCTCCTAGGCTCAAATGATCCTCTGACTTCAGCCTCCTGTGTTGCAAGGACCACAGACATGTCACGATGCCCGGCTAGTTTTTTGATTTTTTTGTAGAGACAAGGTGTTACTGTGTTGCAAGGCTGGTCTTGAACTCCTGGGCTCAAGTGATCCCCCCACCTGGGCCTCCCAAAGTGTTGGGATTACAAGCATTAGCCACCACACCTGGCTGATTTTTGTATTTTTAGTAGAGATGGGGTTTCTTCATGTTGGTCAGGCTGGTCTTGAACTCCCGACCTCAGGTGGTCCCCACCTGGGCCTCCCAAAGTGTTGGGATTACAGGCATTAGCCACCACACCTGGCCTATTTATTTACTTATTAATATATATACATATATTTTTGAGATGGAGTCTCGCTCTATCGTCCAGGCTGGAATGCAATGTCACGATCATGGCTCACTGCAACCTCCACCTCCTGGGTTCAAGCTATTCTCCTGCCTCAGCCTCCCGAGTAGCTGGGACTACAGGCATGCGCAACCACCCGGCTAATTTTGTAGTTTTAGTAGAGATGGGGTTTCTTCATGTTGGTCAGGCTGGTCTCAAACTCCTGACCTCAGGTGATCCACCTGCCTTGGCCTCTCAAAATGTTGGGATTACAGGTGTTAGCCACTGTGCTTGGCCTGTATTGAATTTTAATAGGTGATTATTGGTTTTCATATTAAGATAGTGAAATCCAGCACAAGGATCTCAAAAATTTGTTTGGTGATTGAAGGAATATTCTGAAAATTACCTAGTATAGATTTTAGGATAAAGAGCAGACCCTTTTAAATATAGGTGAGAGGAGAAGTTGGAGGGCATGATAATGTTCAAAAGTTTTTCACAGAAGAGAAATTGGGTGTTCAGTAAACCTGGAAAAAGATTCTTACTAATAAGCAGGTGGATGCAGATGAAAATCATCATGGAAGGTTATTTTTAAAACTGGTTGTATCATTGCCTCACTTTACATATTACAGAGTTATACATACTACTTTGTAAGATAACTTTTCTTTTCAAAACTGAAGTCAGTGTGAAAGAATGGTGAGCATTGTTTTGGAAGGCCCGACTAGGAGGAGGTGGGAAGAAGTCAGACTCAGCCTGTGAACAGAAGCTAACCTTGGCAGAAGCCAAAAGGGTCAGACAGTGTTGTCTAAAATTGATCACTCAACAAGAGCAAAAAGGTGAAGTGATTTGTGAAAGAGATTTATTAGAAAATGAAACACATTTGTACCTCTGTTTAATAAAAATCTGCTTTTTGTCAACTCGTACTCCTGGTTTTTGTTTCTACACATAGAGAAAGCAGAGCCCTGGCCAGTTGGATCAGGCAGCCGAGCACAGAGCAGGGGCCCTGGGGTGTGGCCGCAGCTCTCAGCTGGCCTGTTCACGGGGGCATGGTGGGTCTGCGGCATGGGGTGGGCCTCCGGCATGGGGTGGGCCTGTGGCATGGGGTGGGCCTGCTGTCCACAGTCAGAAAAAACTTAGTGGACACACAGTGAAATTTTGAAACAGGAAGTTTTAGAGCTAGTTTCTATCATAGAGTTTAGTAAATGCTATTATGCAAAATATTTTTCTGATGTTTCTTTTGTTTTTCTCATCTGATAATGCATATTTCACACATTCTGGCCTTTAACTAATGGAAATTAGGGAACTAAACTTAATATAGTTTGTGTTAATGGAGTTTGGGATTTGTTCTCAGAAAATTTCAGTTGCAACAACTTGTTCACATAGGTGAACTTCCAACACAGTAACTATAGGAGTAAGAATAAAAGCTGTGTTTACTTTCACAGAGTTAATTAAGAATACATGAGAAAATGGATGTTAAAACCTTGTAATTAAAATGTAAAGTTACATGCAAAGTTTTAAAGTGAGCATTTTCCAGAGGTGCTTTTCTAAGTTCTTGAATGCCTCTCCCTTTTGTGAGGAGGCTGCGTCGTGGGCTCTTGGTGTCTTTGGCAGGGGGTGAGTGCACGGTTCCTCTTGTGGTTCCTTTGTTCTCACAAGGGCAGTGCCCATTTTCCCCATCTCCTGCTTGCCCAGACTGTTCCCATGCGCAGAGAGACTGGCCTGTTTCACCTGCAGCTGTGCTGTTTCAGCTGCAACTGTGTAGCCTGCAGTGGCCAGTATGGCTGGCACTCACACCATTTGCTGATCAGCACTTGAAGTGTGTCCATCATAGCTGAGACACTGAATATTTTATCTGTTTAATTTTTATTGATTAAAATGCAGGTTTAAAAACTTCATTCCACTATTAGGAAGCATTTAAATATTTTTAGAATCACTTGGCCATGTGAGTCTACTTTGTCAACTGTATATTTTATGAGTCTTAAGTGCAGATCAGATATTTTCAATGCAAATTTCACTGTCCAAATTGAAATGTGCTATATATGTAAGCTACAGAGTGCGTGGTTTTTGAGGACTTAATATGAAATAACCTATGTAAAATATCTCAATTTTTCTTATATTTCATGCTGAAATGGTAATATCTTCAATCTGTTGGGATAACTATGATACATTATTAAAATTATATTTTATTTTTTGAGATGAAGTCTTGCTCTGTTGACCAGGCTGGAGTGCAGTGGCACAATCTTGACTCACTGCAACCTCCGGCCCTTGGGTTCAAGTGATTCTTCTGCCTCAGCCTCCCGAGCAGCTGGGACTACAAGCGTACACCACCACGCCTGGCTGATTTTTGTATTTTTGTAGAGACAGAGTTTCACCATGTTGGCCAGGCTGGTCTCGAACTCCTGACCTCAAGTAATCTGCCCGCCTTGGCCTCCCAAAGTGCTGGGATTACAGGCATGAACCACTGCACCCAGCCATTATTACAATTAATTTTATGTATGCTTTTTTTTTTTTACTTTTATTAATGTGACTAAGAACAATTTCTTTTCCCCACCCTGAGATGGAGCCTCACTCTGTTGCCCGGACTGGAGTGCAGTAGCACAATCTCAGCTCACTACAGCCAGGCTGGTGAAGTCAAACCTACCACTCAGGAAGGAGACCCAGCCCTTCTCCAGACAGAGTTCAAGCGTGAGGGCTGCCTTCTTTGGGCCTCAAATTCCCCACATGAATTCCAAGGACCCCTCTAGCTCCTACACTCTGGGCCAAGGTTTCCTCTGAGCCCCAGTCAGCCCAGAGGACCTAGATACATCTTCCTTGGACAGAGACCCACCATAGGGGCAGCAGGAGGTAGGGGTGGGGGTAGGCAAGATTCCTGTGGGGAGGTGGAGCTGTCGTCAGAGATGGTGTCTGCAGGCAGTGGGTGTATCGTGGCTCTGCTACTACTTGCTGGGTGGCCCCGTGATGTTTCTTTCCCCACTCTGGACCTCAGTTTCCCTATCTGTTCTGTGGAGATAAGATGCCTGCCTACATATTTGTGGACTGGGATGTGTGTGGGCCAGTTGCAGTGTTTCTTGGTGTGGTCCTGGGGCAGCGTGCACCACCCCATAGAGATTTCTGGGCCCCACCCTAGGCTCACAGGACCAGAATCTCTGAGAATGAAGCCTGGGAATCTGCATTTCCACAGGCATCTGGCTGATTCTGACATGATTGAAAAGCACTAATAGTATACAGCAAGCTCTTTATAAAAGGTAAATTAATAGCTACCTTTATTAAACATAAATCTCACCTTCCCTTCCTCAGTTAAGGACACACACCGCAGTTGAAAATCACTGTGCCTTTCCAGATGCAGAATCTGACCTTTCTGATAAGATTCTGTTAACTGTTGCTTTCTGTAGTTTGTATTCCAAAAC
This sequence comes from Hoolock leuconedys, assembly GCA_023748175.1. Taxonomy (NCBI): domain Eukaryota; kingdom Metazoa; phylum Chordata; class Mammalia; order Primates; family Hylobatidae; genus Hoolock; species Hoolock leuconedys. The sequence continues at coordinate 8,432 of JAKGGE010001746.1, forward strand.
AAGGGGAATATCTTTCCATTTTTTCAATATAAATGTTTAAGTTGGATATGCTTTTTCAAACTGGACACACACTCACACAGTTTAGGATTTCATCTACGGCTTCCTCTCAAATTATTAGCCCCTTTCTGCCAGGGAGCAGTTTTTCCCAGACAAGACCCTGGACAGAGGCTGGTGGGGCCCCCTCCTCATCGGAATCACTAGATCATGACTGCCTCTTACAGGTGGCTTTTTCTGCTTAAGTGTCAGCGCATGGGCTGGGATGTGACCCCCAAAGCTGCAGCAGAAGCTTCCACCCATCCTGGGCCCCCCTGCCATCTATGTGGAAAGGCCTGTCCCTTGTCTTCTGGGCCCAGCCGGCCTCACAGGCATTCAGCAGATTGGAAAGTCGAAGCATGTGCTGTGCTTGGATGGGCTCTCCTGCGCCCCTTTTTGGGGTGAGGTGGAGTGCATCCAGCCCCCAGAATCCCTGCTGTTTATTCCCACCCCTCTTGCCCACCCCCATACACACTCACAAGTACAAACACAGGCGCAGTCACTGGCACACACCACTCTGGACAGCACCATTTCCAGCCTCAGCGGGGCAGTTTCCTTACAGGGAAGTTAATGAGGCACTAAAGAAGGCTCAGGAGACAGGGGAACCTCTATCGAGAAGAGGCTGCTAGACCTGGTTCTGCCTCTGAATTGCTGGGGATCCTTGAAAAAGTTGCTTCCCCTCTTTGGCCTCAGTTTCCTCAGCTGAGAAATGGGAAGCCAGCCAAATGGTCTAAGGTTCTGGGAACCTCTAAGTCAGAGCCTGTAGCCAGTGCTAAGGATGAGGGAGAGGCCCTCAGGGTCAGCTGAATGCCTGAGAGTCAGGACAGGCCCAAATGTGAGCAACCTGAGCACATCAGGTGGGTTCAAAGCTGGTGCATGAGCCCCACAGCCTGCAGAGCAGCTCTGGACTCGGGAGCCCGCTCTCACCAGCCCAGTGGGACTTCAGAGATGTGGGGTCCAGCCTCTCCTACTATTGCAGGGCTGAGGGCTGGGAGCTGCCGATTCTGACCCCACAGCTGCCTTAGACATGCCAGATGGGCTGGGGCAAGACACACCCCTCTCTATGAAATGAGCAATCAGTCCAAATAGATACACGACAGAAGGGCTGTGGGATGGACCCAGCTGTAGCCTGGGGCTACAGACTGGCTTCCAGGGTACTCAAGCAGCTGGCCTTTGGGGTAGCAGCCCCGGGTACGAGAGGCAGGACTCGGAATCTCGGCCAAGCCTCCACAGGAATCCCCTCTGGAGAGCCCAGGCACTCTGCAGGAGGGGCAGCAGGCAGCAGGTGCACCAGGAGCATGTTTCACAAGGTGCCAAATACTGTGTCTGCTCAGATAGGCAGCGAGTTGGAAAGTGGATGCAGTAGGCAGGGTGGCAGCTGCTCCCCACAGCCAGGAGTCCAGCCCAGCACCCACCTGAGTCCGCCTCAGTCCTGCTCAATTGGGTTATCCGTGCTCTTGGCCATCTGGTCACACCCACAGAGGGTGGGCTTTGGGGCGACCAGGTGAGCTGGCCCTTGTGGGAGGATGTAACTGACTCCTGAGCCTGGAGAGCCAGGCAGCCCCTCGCCAGCGTCCCCACCCCCACCTCTCCAGCCCCCCTCATTCCCTGATCTTCCCATCTGCTCCCCTGTGAAAGAGGCCGGGCAAGGATCAGACTATACCGGTTGCGGTCAAGAGATCTTTACTGGAGGTATCGAGCAGAGAAGGAAGAGAAAAAGAGAAGAGAAGAGAAGAGAGAGAGCTGCTGGTGTGCTGGGTTTTATATCCCTTGGGCCTACGTGGGGCGGGTTGGGCCTACGTGGGGCGGGTTCTTTCTGATTGCCCTCCTTTGGCGGGTTCAGACAGTGCCTGGTCAAGGAGGTGAGAAGAACCTGGAACCGGCGCCATTAAGGTACCCCTGTTACCTAACACCCTGACCCAGCAGTTTCCTCTGCTCACTCTTTTCCTGCTCCCAGGCTCTCCTGGTCACGTGTTCTTCACTCTCCTCTGAGTCTCCCTCTTTCCAAGCCGCCTCCACTCTACTTGACACACTCTCCCTTAAGACACCAGAGTACAAGCGCAAGTGCCTGCACCTCACCTTTACTCCCAGACATGGGAGGAGATGACATGAAGACCGAACGCCACTTGGCAAGAGATGTGGGGTATGCAGAGGGGCAGATCTGAGGCTGTGGAAGCTCCAGGGGCTCCCTGCAGGAGGCCGCATGTAAGCTGGCTATTGAACGTGGCTCTGAGCTGAGACCTCTCCTTGAAGCTCCAGACCAGGAGCCAGCTGCTAGCTGGACCCCCCTATTTGGTGCCTCAGAGAAACTTTGCAATCTGTAGGTCTAACTCTGAACCCAGAAAATCCCCCCATGTTGGCCCTGTCTCTTCATAGGGAAAGCACCACCTCAGACCCAGTTCTGCACCAAACCCACATTTGAGTCGTGAGGCTCCTGCCCTGCACTGTGAGCACTCTGGATAAGCCAGTGCCGAGGGGGAAAGAGCTGTGAATGCCAAGCCAGAACATGAGCTTCAACTCCACCTCCAGCTCTGAGAGCTGTGGGTAGGGAAGGGCCCTAGTCCAGTTTGCGGGAGAAGACCAGTCTGCCACTGTATGGCACATGGATGGCAGGGGCAGAGTGTAGGTGGAGAGAATAGAAGGTGGGCAGGGCGGGGGAGGCTGGCTGTAGCCGTGGAGATGGGAGGAAAAACAGGACTTGGTGGCTACTTGGATGAACCAAGGGAGGAGTCTGGAAGAGACACCCAGTTTTGTATCAGATGTGTAGAGCATGGGATGCTGTTCATTGATCGAGGGAGGAGGAGGAGGAAGAGGTATGGCATGGGGAGGAGGTAGCTGAGCCCTGTCATGAATGTCATTTGAAGTCCCCAGGGAAAGCCAGGCCTGCCAGTGCCTTCACTGCTTCAGCCAGCTCTCAGGGTGTCTGTGCTCCCTGGCCCTCTCGGCTCCCACTTCATAGCTGTCAGCTGCAGTGGGGGACAGCTGCACAACGGCCCAGCATGTCTGTGTGTTTACCCAGGGGACTGCAGTGGCCCATGCGAGCAGAAACTGATGGGCGACCTTCTGAACAAAACCCGTTACAACAACCTGATCTGCCCAGTCGCCAGCTCCTCACAGCTCATCTCCATTGAGGCCAGACTCTCCCTGGCCCAGTGCATCAGCGTGGTAGGTGCAGAGGGTTCAGAACTTTGTTTGTTTGAAGAGAGACAGAGTCTTGCTCATTGCTAGGCAGGTGCAGTAGTGGGATCATGGAGTCACTGCATGACTTTCTAGGCTCAAGCAATCATCCCACCTTAGCCTCCCCAAGTAGCTGGGACCACAGGCATAAGCCACTATGCCCGCTAAACAACTCTATTTTTAGGGCTTTCAATTTATTGAAGTGAGCCCGTGAGATTATGGGATAATCTCTCTTACTTAAAATTCAAGTGATTATAGACTTTCATCCATCCCATAAAATACCCACAGCAACATCTAGATTGGTATTATGGTGGGCTTCGCCAGTCTAGCGAAGTTGGCACATCAAAAGACCACCCAGTACCACCACCCAGCGATCAAAAGAAAAAAAAAAAAAAAAAAAAAAAAAAAAAAAAAAAAAAAAAAAAAAAAAAAAAAAAAAAAAAAAAAAAAAAAAAAAAAAAAAAAAAAAAAAAAAAAAAAAAAAAAAAAAAAAAAAAAAAAAAAAAAAAAAAAAAAAAAAAAAAAAAAAAAAAAAAAAAAAAAAAAAAAAAAAAAAAAAAAAAAAAAAAAAAAAAAAG
>JAKGGE010002568.1:0-12987 GCA_023748175.1 Hoolock leuconedys
TTTGTTTGAAGAGAGACAGAGTCTTGCTCATTGCTAGGCAGGTGCAGTAGTGGGATCATGGAGTCACTGCATGACTTTCTAGGCTCAAGCAATCATCCCACCTTAGCCTCCCCAAGTAGCTGGGACCACAGGCATAAGCCACTATGCCCGCTAAACAACTCTATTTTTAGGGCTTTCAATTTATTGAAGTGAGCCCGTGAGATTATGGGATAATCTCTCTTACTTAAAATTCAAGTGATTATAGACTTTCATCCATCCCATAAAATACCCACAGCAACATCTAGATTGGTATTATGGTGGGCTTCGCCAGTCTAGCGAAGTTGGCACATCAAAAGACCACCCAGTACCACCACCCAGCGATCAAAAGAAAAAAAAAAAAAGGAAAAACTATCACAGAAAGTCAAGTCAGAATTTATTCCAGGGTGGGTTTGGTTTAGCACGGGTCTTTCAGAGCATGTATGGTTCATGATACAACAGTTTGGGTGGTGGAAACTGCGAGGGCTTTGGGAGCAAGGGATTCAAAGAACCTCAGGGTACAAACAGTTGATGTTTTCATTTGAGGTTTCTGGGTCTTTCAAGGAAAGTTCCTGTAGCCAGGCAGTGCAGCCACCATCTGCCTATGCAGGAGACTTCTGGAAGAATTAGGTTATGCCAATGAGACAGAGGAAGCAGCCTGAAGTGCTGTTATTGCAGACTGGAGGTGTGCATTCTCAGTGACCAGCTGAGTGTGGGGTGAGGTAGATGGTTTCTGTTTGCTTGGCAGGCTGGATTCACTTTCTCTGAGCGGGTCACATGACCCCTTGTTCCCAAAACCTGAGCCTTGCAATTCTGCTGGGAGAATATCTGTGAACAGATGTGCCGACCATGTGCCCAGCTAGCTCCTCAAGAGAGAGAGATGACACGTTTGCCCCAACAGCAAATCAGAGCTGGGTGCCACTTACCTCCCTGCTCTTCCCACTTTTCTTAAATGGTGGAGATCAGTCTACCCAGCAAGGTCCTGTATTCCTTTTCTTCCGCCATCTCCGGCTCAGCGACCACCGGGAGTTTTCTCTGTTCCATGAGGATGTCTTGTCCTTTCATGCCTCAGGCTTTGAGATGTGCTGTTTCCTCCTCTCCCTGGGAAACCTACTATGCCCAGGAGCCATCACTTGGAATGTCATCTCCTCACAAGCCTTTGCTGCACACCCCTGTTTCTTCCCTCTTCCCCATCACCTATGTGCTGATGCAGTGCTAGTCACCCCGGGTCTCTGCCATGGTACAGACCACAGTTATTATATGTCGGTTTCTCTCACTGACCAATTCCCAGCGGACAGGTGATCCCTATTGGCACATGCCTTGGTGCCCCTCATCTGTGCTTCAGCATAGAGTAGTTTAGCTGTTTATTCAACAGATGGTTTTTGAGGTGCACCGACATGTGCCAGGTCATAGGTGTCCACACTTCTGGATGGGAGTGAAGCCTTAGACATAATAAACTATCTGCTCTCATGGGTGACATCTTGGGGTGGGGAAGACTGACCAATGGGCAAAAAGATGGTGCATTAACACATGGGTAGCACTTATTGATGCTCAGGGGCTGCTCCCTCTGAAACAGGCTGAGGACTAGTGGGATAAAAAAAAAGTGGGTGAGAGATTCCCTGCCTCAATACGAGCATGCTTGTGAGACAGAATTCCCTCCTTAGACATGCTGAGATGTTCAACTTACAAGAAGGGTATGCATTTGCTTTTATATTTGTTATCCCCTGCTGGGTAGATGTTTCTGTCCTTGGTGTAACATAAGATTGTACTATTATTTTTTTATTTATTATTTAGGTATAGGGGTCTAGCTAGAAACAAATTAAGGGTATAGCGTTAGTGCTTTTTTTAAGTGTTTTATTTATTTATTTTTTTTGAGGCAGGTCTTGCTCTGTCGCCCAGGCTGGAGTGCAGGTAAGTAATCTCAGCTCACTGCAAGCTCCACTTCTCCTGGGTTCCACCTGTTTCTCTGCCTCAGCCTCCGAGGTAGCCCGGTGGCTGGGACTACAGGCACTACCACCATGCCCAGCTAATTTTTTTTTTGTATTTTTGTAGAGGCCAGGGGTTTCACCATGTTAGCCAGGTTAGTCTCGATCTCCTGACCCGTGATCTGCCTGGGCCTCCCAAAGTGCTGGGATTGAAGCGTGAGGCACCATGCACCCGGCCCTCATTGTATTTTTTGTGCTTAATAATAAACAGTGAACTCTCTCTCTCTTTCTCTCTCTCTCTCTCCATTTCTTTTGCATTTCCGTGGCTTTTTAGGCTGTTTTAAGGACTTTAAATGGGTTATCTCCCCACTTGGTCCTCAGAACAACCTAGGAAATAGGCAATATCCTCATTTTCCATGTGAGGAAGCCAGAACATGAAAACTGGGAACATGAGGACAGCCATGCCACTTGCACCAGGTTTCCTTCGGAGGTAAAAATGTATGTCGGTATGGGTAGCCCCACATCACTTTTAAGCTATGCACTATACACTCCTGTGTAGGTTTATGGAAATCAGAACAATGACAAACCTCTTTCTTTCTTAATGAAGTTTGTCCCAAATTAGGCCTTTTGCTCCAGGAGCCAAGGTGTCCTCAGCATATGGTGAAAAAAGCTGTAATCAGTTGACTTTCTGGATAGAGATATAGTCTCAGAAACAGTGGTCCAAAACTTTGCCTTTGTTTCTGGTTTGCTCTCTACTTGTCAGGACCTTAAAATTTTTGAAAATATGTATATTTTTAGTAGTTCTTCTACATATCTCTGTTTCATTTAAATTTACAAGACACTGAGTTTAAAGCATGGGGAAGGAAGGGAGAGAGATAGTAGCATTTGTTGACTGAGAGGCACAGGCAGAAGGTGCCTGCTGCCTCTGGGGGAACAGGAATTGCTCTCATTCTTGAGCCAGTTTGACCTAGATGCAGTACCTGCATCCGTTTCTCTGTTCTTATTCACCTCTAACGAGGGTGCATTGTTCTTGCTTTTGGGAGAGAGGGGAATTTAGATCTGAGGAATTAGAGTAGCTTGTACTAGGTCCTTCAGCTGGTGGGAGCAGAGCAGGGTGAGCCTAACTTTATCAGAGGATTTAATCATGCTTTGCTGAAACAAACAATCATCAAGACCCTTTCTTGAAAGGAATGCTTGGTTTGGGTTCCAAAGGAAGGAATGAACCTTGAAGGGTGCCTGGGAGCCCTAGAGGCCAATCTGGGAACTTCTCAGCCCTTCTCCCACACCCAACTTTGAGGTACATCACTGTGGGTTGTGGCCCGGGGAAGCCCTGGGACTCTGGGGGAACCTTCACTTAGCAGTTGAGACCAGTGCGTTGTGCTGTCATGTATGTTTGGCGACAGATGGTTTCTTCCCTTCTGAGGGGTAAATGCAAGGTCTGGGTCTTACCTGTCAGGCAGACAGAGCAGTACTGCTTGTCAATTTTGGTTTGAGTCCTCTGCTCTCTCCATGATGTTGGAACCCAAATAACATCTCTCAGCAGCTTTGCTTTCTTATCTTTAACGTGGGCATAGAATTATAATGTTGGTTACGCTAAGCATGAAAACAAAAAACTCTCAGCCCAGTTCCTTTCAATAAATGTTGGTTGTTACTTTTGTTAGGAATGTCTCATTGCAACTCAAATTTCCATGATTATTAGAAGATTATTTCTGGTAGGTGTGGTGGCTTATGCCTATAATCCCAGCACTTTGGGAGGCCAAGGCGGGCGAATCACAAGGTCAGGTTTGTCCAGCCACAAGCCAATATGGGTGAAACCACCTCTACTAAAGAAATACAAAATTAATAATAGTCCCAGCTACTCGAGGCTGAGGCAGGAGGGAGTGAAAAGCCCAGACCTGGGAGGCTGGGAGGGTTATGGTGAGCGAGATTGTGCCACTTACTCTAGCCTGGTGACAGAGGTGAACAACTTCTGGAAAGAAAAAAGAAAAAAAAGATTGTTTCTAAACCCTCACCAGCTCTTCATGCCTTGGGCGCTGGCACCACTTACTGTTTGGAAAATTTGGGAAGGAATAAAGCCCCAGACCCTCTTTCCTCTTGGGAGGGACCACCCCTTAAGTCTTACACAGAACAGGTGGTACCTGGCGAAGGGTTCCAGTCAGCACATCTGCTGTAGCTCACTCTGGCGTTGTTCCATAATCATAATATAAGGTTTTTGGTTTCCATCTTATTTTCTCAAGAGTTGGTTGGGGAAGCTTGACAAGAAAGGGTATGTTATGTATTTGGCTTCCTTAGGGCTCTGTTGTTGGTATTTGCCATCTTCCTTTCATTTCTCACAGAGTCACAGAATTTTGGAGTTGAAGAGATTTTTAAAAATGGCTAAATTCATTTCCCCAGCTCCTATCTCAGCCTGCCTGCCAAGAGGCATTCAGTACCAATACTTGCATGCTTCTGGTAATGATGAGCTAGCTCTCTCAGAGAGGGTGACCCAGTGCATCAGGGGATGCTCTGCACACTGGGCTGAATTGCACACCCCCCTGGGAGACCTGGATCTCTGGTGTTGGGTTTTAGGGCCTACTACACTTGGTGTGAAATGTTCAGATCTACTTTTCTTTGGGAGGGGAATACTGGCCTGAAGGCTGCCCCTTTTTGGGTGGTTCTTTTTAAGAAAATTCATTGTCCAAAAGTCGTCAGGTGGCTGAGGGAAGCAAAGCAATCTTATGGGTCTTTGGCATCTCATCAAGGGAATTTCCCACCACCTCAGTGTGTCTGGGTCCCTGAGCAAACTCAACTTGTGGCTTGTCTTAGGAGGTATGCAGGGTAGTGATCCTGAGGCAGATTTATTAACCCCAGCTTCAGCATACCAGGTGGGGCAGCTGCAACCATGGTGAGTCCCTGGAGGAGCCTCCTCCTGGAAATTGGGTGTGAGGTGTGTACTCTGCTGGAAGAAAATAAAACCACCAATGGAAATTCTAACTTCAGTGTCAAAGTGCTGTATTAGTCTGTTCTTACACTGCTATAAACAACTACCGAGACCAGGTAATTTATAAAAAGAGAAAGAGGTTTAATTGACTCACAGGTTCCTTTGTGGCTGGAGGCCTCAAAAACTTACAATCATGGCAGAAGGGTAAACGAGGCGTCTTACATGGCAACGGGTGAGAGGGTGTGAAAGGAAGCAAGGAAACAACCCCTTATAAAACCATCGGGTCTCATTGAGAACTCACTCACTCTCCCCGGAAGATGGCATGGGAAACTGCCCTATGATCCAATTGCCTTCTCAGGTCCCTCTGTCAACACATGGGGGGATTACGGTTGAGATGAAGGAGTTTGAGATTGGGGACACAAAACCAAACCACACACACCAGATGCTAAGGTGATAGCTTCATAGCTTGCTTACTTCAAATATGCGCAAATGGAGACGGACTGATTGGAGAGCTGCTTACATTTATGCTGTTTGTTCTTAACTTCAAGGCAACATGCAAAGGGAACCAGCAAATGTTAAGAAACCAAGCTCCTTAACAACCCCTTTTAAAGAGAGCAAACTTTACTGGACAGACGTCTGATGATTCACCTTTTTTTAAGGTGTCCAATTTGGGGGGTATTTGGTGCATTCTGTGTTTGTGCAGCCATCCGCAATCTAGTTCCAAAACATTTGCATCACCCCAAAGAAACACTGGTTATAGAGCCAGTCATTCCCATTCCCTCCCTCCCCAACCTTAGGCAACCATTTATCTAATGGCTGCAGTTCTATTGATTTGCCTATCCTGGACATTTCATGCAAATGCAGTCATGTAGCTTATAGAGCTTTATTGTCTGGCATCTTTCACTTAGTGTAATGTTTCCAAGGTTCATCCATGTTGTAGCATGTATTGGGTACTTCATTCCTTTTTTTTTCCTTTAAGGCCGGGTTTCCTCTTGTTGCCCTGGGCACAGGTGTAGTGGTGCTATCTCAGCTCACTGCAACCTCTGCCTCCCCTGGATTCAAGCAATTCTCTCTGTCTCAGCCTCACAGTAGCTGGGATTACAGGCTTTTTCCATACTATGCCTGGCTAATTTTTTTCTTTGTATTTTTTTTAGGTAGAGGCAGGGGTTTTATGCATATTGGCCAAGCTGGTCTTGAACTCCTGACCTCAGGTGATCATGCCTCTGACCTTCCAGAAGTGCTGGGATTGTTACAGGTGTGAGCCACCACACCCACAGCCCTTAAGTTCCTTTACATAGCATTACTAATTTTCTGTGGAATGGATAGACCACATTTTTGCTTATCCATTTATCAAGTGGTGGACATATGTATTGTTTCTACTTTTTTGGCTAGCCCATAGATAATGTTTTCTGTGAAGATTAGTGCACAAATTTTTTGTGTGGACATATGCTTTCAGTTCTCTTGAGTACCGTGGCAGGAGTGCAATTGTAGGAGTCAGGGAATTGTCGAGAAATGTAGGAGTCAGGTCCTTGTACTTATATAACCTTTTTAAAATTACTTTTTTTTGTTTGCATACTTGGGACCCATATTCCCTTTTTCTTTGGGTTTACATATTCACTTCCTTTGTACTGAATATTGTCAGATAGAAAGTTAACAGCCTTTATGAAATAATTAAAATTATTCAAGTGAGAATAAACTGAATGCCTGTTTATATCTGCTAGATTATATTTGCCTTTGTTCTCTTCTTTACCAAAACTTCTACTTGAAAATTTACAAAGATTTTTATTTCTTTTTCCAGAACCACCAATGAGATAAAAATGGCACTATCCCTTCGATTAACCACATCTCCAGTAAGTCGATCTTGGCTTCTTCCCAGCAAACTCTTTGCTCCGCATTGCTACTATATGATTGTGGGATAGTAATTTTTGGGGTTGACTTTAGGGTGCAAACAAAGGCTTCCAGAATGTCCTGACATGCAGATTCTGGATTAGCAGGGAATGCCCCTCCATAGATTTCCCACTGCAGGAGGAAGACCTATTCCAAGCTTGAAGGAACAGAAGCTTACATCCCCAACCTCTTTGACCCAGGATAACTTTAATTCACAAATTCATGAACTTTCTTAAAACACATTATGAGTTGTTTTGTGTATTTTATTTAGTTCATCAGCTATGGTTAGTGTATTTTATGTGTGGCCCAGACCATTCTTCTTCTTCCCTGTGGCCCAGAGCCAAAGATTGGACACCCTGCTTTTAAGGTTTAGCGAGTTTGGAGGTCATCTTAACAACTTCACCAATATTTTAACTGGGCTCACTCATACCTGTACCAGTGGTTTTACCACCTGCTCACATCCACTAATGCCATCTGAGCAAATTCAGACAACAAACAAAGCAAACAAAACCAAAGTTGGTTTACTTCCCTTTTAAAGTCAGTGTGGCAGGCGGTGGCTCAAGCCTGTAATCTAACTTACTTTGGGAGGCTGAGGCGAGTGGATCCGCGAGGTCCGAGGAGATGAGACACGTCTTGGCTTTAGCCACAGTGAAACCTGTCTCTACTAAAAAAAATACAAAAAATTAGCCGGGAGTGGTGGCCCGGGGCCTGTGGTCCCAACTTACTTGAGGAGGCTGAGGCTAGAAAAAGTGGCATGAACCAAGGCGGAGCTTGCAGTGGCGGAGATCCGCCACTGCACTCCAGCCTATGGGCGGTGAGACTCAGATCTCAAAAAAAAAAAAAAAAGTCTGTGTGTGTGTGTATGTGTGTGTGTGTGTGTGTGTGTGTGTGTGAAGGGGAGAGTTTAAATTATTTTATAGATTTAATGGGTTATTGAGCAGTCCATAAAATAATTTAGAAATATTGACCACTTCCCACTGATCCATTGACAGCCCCTGATTCTACATAAGAACTTTAGAGTCTTCTGAATTAAAGCTGCTAAACAAGATGCTGGTATATTTAGACTGTGGCAGCCAATGATGTGTCTCTTTTCTTGATCTTTCCACTTGCTTGGAGATACTTTAGGTAGTAACATTAGCATATTTAACTGTATTATTTTACAGGTGCATTTCATTTCTTTCTAAAAAATTATCTGCCCCAAATACGCAAGTGTTACTGTTTTCAACTCTACATATGTGATGACTGTGTCCACAACTATCATTTTCGGTTTCCACTGAAGCCATGGTGAGCTAAAATAAATTTAAAAGTGGAAGAAAGCATCTGGCTAAAATTAAGCTGTGGAATTTTCTTAACTACCATAAATTCTTATTGTTGAAAAGTACATTAGTGTAGAAACTCTTAAACATTTTACCCAATAACATCCTGAACCTAAAACAGTGATGAGCTCAATGGAATTGAGTTGCTACAGTTGGCTAGACTGTCTTTGATACCTACTTTGCTTATATTGGAGTACAAAATCTTTACTCATTTTTCGGTGGCTATGAGTAAAGGCTGAGGCATTTTGTCTGTTGCATTGGTCTTCTTACTCAAGTCAGCATGAATGAATGTTAATTTGACATTTAGACCATTGTTTTATTTGGTTTTGTAGTTTCTATTTATCACTAAAGTCATCATCCTTGCTGGACAGAAAAAAGTAGACCTTTCCTTTTATTTCATTTAGAGTCTAAAAGACAGCTTTTTTAATCAAAGCCTTCTCTAAGCCAAAGGGAGTTGGTTCATTTTTTGTGCTGTGGTTCCTTGAACAAAATTTCCACAATCTAAGTCACTCCTTGAAAGAGGCTAGATGTTGGAGGCAGGTGAAGTTTTTTCAGCACATCCCAAGCTAGCATGACTTGTCATCAGGAAGAGTGGAATTTGTGTTCTTGAGATAATGATCCCTCATTGACTCAATGTAGATGGAAGAATCTTGAAAACCAGTGTAGAGACACTTTATTAAAGATGAGGAGCAGCAGTATGGTGGCTCCACGCCTGTAATCCAGCACTTTGGAGGCGAGGCAGGCAGATCATGAGGTCAGGATCAGACCATCCTGGCTAACATGATTGTAAACCCCGTCTCTACTAAAATACAAAAAAAATTAGGCGTGGTGAGGTAGAGCCTGTAGTCCCAACTACTGGGAGGCTGGGGGGGCAGGAGAATGAGAAGCGACCCATGGGGTTAGACTTGCAGTAAGCAGAGATCACACTACTGCACTCCAGCCCTGGGATAGAGGTGAGACTGTCTGTGTCCAAAAAAAATAAAAATAAAAAAAATAAAAGATAGGGAGCCCACCTACAAAGGGCTTGACTTACATTTTTCCAAAAAAGCGGTGATCTAAACCTGGATCAGCTGTGGAAGTTTAGAAATCTCTCACTGATGTCTGGGGCCTTAACAGAGGCTGGATTACAGTATTTGGGAATGGGGAGCCCAGAGATCTGCATTTAAGCAATCCTTGTGGTTTGGCACAACCACAGGGTCTAGAATTGAGGATTACTCTATAAACTGAAATTTGAGATCTATGAACTTTAAATAGGTTATTTTTTTTATAATTTTGCATGTAGCTGAAAAATATAAGTTGCATATGCTTGTTCATTTTACATACACAATAAATATGTTAAAACCACCTATTAGAGTTACCATAAAAAAACCAACCAGATGGTGTTATACTAGCTTTCAGTTCAGCGTCTGCCTCAACTGAACTCTCCCCTGAAGTAAAATAGGGACATCTCAACACCCACATGGAATTTTGCATACATGCTTGCCTGCACACACACCTGCATGCGTTTGTGCGTCTGTGCCTACACACAGTCCTGTTTTTTTGTAATGTGTAGCTATGCTGGGTTTTACCCTCACTCTGTCAAGGTGGTCTTTTGTTGATTGATGAATTTGTTTTCTGTCTCCCTTTATCACAGAACAGTCCCTTCTGGATTGTTCCTAGAGAAATGGATCACTAATACTAGAGATCTAAACAAACGCCTGCACTGTTTAATTGATTTGTAATAGGCCTTGTACATGGCTGCTGCTTCTCACTGCCTGGTACATCTTTAGACAGACTCTCTCCCCAGAATGAGTGTTAAACAAGTGTATCTTTCTAGTGTGGTATCTTTATCTATCTCCTGTTACCATAAAGGAGAATATGGAGGAAGCAGATGCGGTCTGGCTCACACCTGTAATCCCAGCACTTTGGGAGACTTGGCCGGGTAGATCATGAGGTCAGGAGGTTCAAGACCAACCTGGCCAAGATGGCAAAACCCTGTCACTACTAAAATACAAAAAATTAGCTAGGCACGATTGGTGGGCACCTGCTTAATCCCAGCCTCTCGGCAGACTGAGGGAGGCAGAGGAATTACTTGACCCAGGGAGGCGGGGAGGAGGGGTTACAGTGAGTTGAGATCATGCCATACTTTCCAGCCTGGGTGACAGAGCAAGACCCTGTCTCAAAAAAAAATAAATCTATCTATATATATATACGTTATTATAATAGGGCCCTTGCAGAGAATGTGTACAAAATGTATTAGCCCTGACCTTTGGAGCAGTCAAGGTTTTTGGGGAGCTTCTGTGCAAACTAGTGGTGTCTCTACCTGCCATGATCATAATAGCTGTGGGCATGGAGTCTGAGGGTCCTCACATACATGTATTTAAAATCAGCTTTGGCTATTGTTTGTATCAGAAACAGCTTGGCTTATGAACCGTTATTACTTTTCTGAAATTTTTGTTTTTACAGAAGTGCCTGGTGACTATACTTGTGAATCTGGAATGAGGAGAAACTTCTAAGTGGGGTACAAAACTGCAAAACCATAAAGAAAAAGATCAATAAATTTGACTATAAAAAATTAAAAACAACCCACAAAAACTTTTATTGTTTGGAAAGAATTCCAGAAACAAGTAAAAAAAGCAACTTGATAGAAAAATAATTGACAACTGCATAATGGAGGGTCCAATTCATTCATTTACAAGATTTTTTTATGGTGGATAAAGAAACCGTCCCAAAGACAGGCTACCAAAGAAGAAAGCTATGGACAAGGGAAAGAATAAACAAAATGATGTCTGTGTATGTATGTATGGCAATAATATGTATGTATGTATCTATCTAGCTAGAGGAAAGAACTTCAGTCTGTCTCTTTTAAAGATGAAAATCTAGTCCCTAGATAATCTAGTTAGGAGAAAACATGCTGTGGGTCCAGGATTTTGAAAATTTGAAGTAGAAATCTGTTGTGTGCCCTCTTTGGGGCAATTCATCAAGTTTAAAATACATATATCTTTAATCTTAACAGTACTGCTGCTGAGGTTATATAATAAATAGACTCCACTAAAAGCACTACAGGACGAACACACACACACACACACACACACACACACCCAAGCATGACTATATGCATTGTTGTTTTGGTGATCCGAAGCTGGGACTTTGGGGTTTCTTGTATGTCTGTCGGTTGGACTGGGTGAAGTTGCGGTGGTGTTTTTGTGTTTGTGGGAATGCGTGCGGTTGTTGGTAGGAGATGTGATGGATAACATGGGAATTGTCACAAAGGTAATGATGGGTGGCACCGAGCGGGTTGCGGGGCGTCATGGGGATTAGCACTTGTTGTGTTGGAGGGAGTTGTAATTTCGGATGAGGGATCTAGAAATGTTTCTCAAGGATACCTGCAAAACTGGTAACTTTAGACTAACTTTATTTTATTGTGCTAAGTAAAATTACTCATATGTGTGTGTGTGCATATATATATATATATATATATATTTTGATGGAGTCTTGCTCTGTCGCGCAAAACTGGTCTGTGACTTATTCTTCACCAAATCTCCGCCCTCCCTGGAGTTCAAAGTAATTCTCTACCTCAACCTCCAGTAACTAGGCTGCAGGTGGTCATCATAAAATTTTGTACTTTTAGTAGAGATGGGGTTTCGTCATGTTGGTAAGGCTGGTCTCGAATTCCTGACCTCAAGTTATCTGCTCGCCTCAGCCTCCCAAAGCGCTGGGATTACAGGCGTGAGCACCATGCCTAGCTGTACTCATATATTTCTACCTATCTCATGTTGCTGATATTGTTTTAATTAAAATGCACAAAATACATATTATAAAGCCATTATAGTACAAAAAGAGGTGAATCATATTATCGCATGCTAGAAAACATGTCAGGATTGCAAACTATGAGATTTTTTGTGAACCTATTATAAGCAAACTGAATTATTGCCCATTATATGCCTTCTTTTGGCCTGTATTGATGTATTATGAAAGCAGAACTGCTCATCAGGTCCCTACTGTTGCTTTGTCAGCTGTAAACAATCACTGCTTTCTACTCTTTCTGGTTTGGGGCTTGGGTATCAGCATTATCTAGATCAAGAGAGCCCTGTCATAATGATTTTTGGGTCTTATTCCCTCTAGCAATAGAAAAACAATTATTATCTCAGTCACTGTGTGGATTCAGGTTATTGATTCTTAACAATAAGCCCATTAACTTTTTTTTTTTTTTTTAATTCCAGTTTTCAATTCAGGTTTTCAATTTTTCTCTCCTGGTTTGAGAAACTAATAAAGGGTTGTGAAATGCCTTGAATTCTATTTCTTGCCATCACTCTCAGGAGGCCCACCAGCTTATGGAGAAAGAAGCCAGTGAGCTGGCAGGCAGAGACACAGGATCACAGGCTGCTGCCCAAGGACAGATTGCAGGGGCGGCCAGGGCACAGGGTCGGAGTTTAAGACTTTACAGTATAATTTTAAAGAGATAGTAGTTCAAAATCCAGGTCTTCTCCCACCAACCTTGCTTGCTATCCTTGTCTTCCCTAAGGAATTTATTAACCAGTTCATGAGCTCAGGATTCACCTGACCAACGGAAATAGCTGTACCTATTTAATATAGATCCTTTTATCACAATTTAAAGCTGACATTTAATTGTTCAGGCCCAACTGTTGTTTATGCGGCTGCAAAGTTCACAATTCATTTAAAAACCTACGTCTAATGAAACTGTCCAGTTTCATTCTTCTAGCTTCTGACCGAGATTGCCAGCTCTCTTCACATTTAGACCTTTTACTATGGCTCCCTTTGCATCTTAAATTCCCTATTTGAGAAGTTTGACAATTTTCCTGGATAAACCTCTGTATTGTCTTCTTTTCCTTCATACTGTTTCTCAGTTAAGTGAGTGTCTCAGGTGGGCTTTTCCTTATCCTCTGACATATATTAATTTGTAGAAAATGGGAAGCCATCTATA
>JAKGGE010002688.1:0-12988 GCA_023748175.1 Hoolock leuconedys
TATAATTTTAAAGAGATAGTAGTTCAAAATCCAGGTCTTCTCCCACCAACCTTGCTTGCTATCCTTGTCTTCCCTAAGGAATTTATTAACCAGTTCATGAGCTCAGGATTCACCTGACCAACGGAAATAGCTGTACCTATTTAATATAGATCCTTTTATCACAATTTAAAGCTGACATTTAATTGTTCAGGCCCAACTGTTGTTTATGCGGCTGCAAAGTTCACAATTCATTTAAAAACCTACGTCTAATGAAACTGTCCAGTTTCATTCTTCTAGCTTCTGACCGAGATTGCCAGCTCTCTTCACATTTAGACCTTTTACTATGGCTCCCTTTGCATCTTAAATTCCCTATTTGAGAAGTTTGACAATTTTCCTGGATAAACCTCTGTATTGTCTTCTTTTCCTTCATACTGTTTCTCAGTTAAGTGAGTGTCTCAGGTGGGCTTTTCCTTATCCTCTGACATATATTAATTTGTAGAAAATGGGAAGCCATCTATATTGATAACATTGTGATAATTTTTATGTCTTATTATTTAATCCATACACCTTCCTTTACCCCTCATTAAGCAACATGTATATTGAACAAACACCATACTTGTTTAAAATACACATAAAAGAAATCTAGCACTATTTCTTTTGCAAAGAACAAAGGCAACATCCTAGCACAAATAGGCTTCCATGGAGAAAAAGGCAGGAAGAGCTTAGACTCTGATGAAGAGATAAAAATGGAAAGAAGAAATACAATCAATAAAATAAAAGAAATGACTGTGGTAAAAGAAATACAAGCAAAACTCTAGAAGTTCAAATAAAAAAGCATGGGATTTGCAGTGCACTGAGGATCTAGGTATAATGCCAAGCTGGAGTTTTCTGCATCCTTGGACCAGTTGCTTAACCTCTCTGAGTTACTTCATATTTAAAATGGATACAGCTCCATGTCTGTATGGTTTCAGTTTTTTAAAAAAGTAATACTGTTAAATGGGATTCAGTGAAATAAAATACATGGAATTTCCTTTATAAACTGTAAAGTTTCGGAGTAATTTTAATGAAATAGGCTACTACCTGGGGAAGAGATACTTTTCTTTAAAGACAGTGGAGAGCAATACATTGGACGAATAGCACACTTCTACGACTTATTAAGACTGGTGGACATGGGTTTGCACCTCAATTCTCTGACTACATGTTTGGTTTATGTACACACGAGTAATTATCTTAAAAAGAATTTGAAAACCTTTAGAAGGGATGTGTGCTTCTCAGTTAAGTCCCCACCTATTTCCCCTTCCTGACCAGGCAAGGAATTTATTAATGTTCCCCAGATACTTGCAAAGAGAGTCTTAGATCTACTATATATGTCCATCTAGAGGAAAAGTCAACTCTGTCCTCAGGCTACGAGGGACATGCAAATTATACATACACTTCTATGGATTAGCCTGGATCGAATTTCCTCATTCTTCCTTTTAGAATTGGTGGCACCTTGGCCACACATGGTTTACTGTTTTCTTTGTTGGACTCTACATCAAATATATATTTGTCTTTTCTTTATATCTCCTTCCTCTACCCTTTTCAGCCTCCACTGCCAGTCATATTTTACCCCTGTATTCTTTATAAACTTCAGAAATACAGTAACTTTAAATAAGAAACTATAGGTTTCTGAACAATGTTAGATCCCACTTCATGTCTACAAACATATGTATAATATTCTGAGCTAGATTGTGGGATGTAAACAGAAGTAATTACAAGGCAGCATAGCAGTGTAACAATAAGTTCAACTAATTGTTTTGGATAGATGAAAAGGGAAGCAATTTATACTACCAGGAAGGTCAGGAAAGCACAGAGGAATAGACAATATTTCAAGGCAGCCATGAATAGTGAGAAAATTTTCTCCTAAATGAGAAAGAAAGGATAGTATTTTAGGTGAAGAATGGCTTAAGCAAAGAGCACAGAATCACAATTTACATAGGTGTTGGGGGTGGTGTATAATTCTTGGTACACAAGAGTAATATACCAAGACAATTAATACGCTACATTAGCCATATACAAAGAAAAATCTGACAAAAGATCTTTAAAAAGGAAGGAAGCGACCTTGAGTGGCCAAGAGGAGGTACCCTGCTTAGGATTCTATTCACCTTTCAAATATATAAAAATGTTATTCTCTGTTATGAAGCAACAACATATAACATAAAATTGTCCAGTCCAAGAAGAGATGATGGCCAGGGTGGGACCATTCCCTGACTCTTACAATCCGTGAGACACACTGCTAATCAATCAAAACATTTGTCTTACTAAGAGATTAGATATGGCCTCAAGTCCTCTAGTAGAGTTTCTATAGAACCTGCATAACTATGAAATGAAACATATTTCCAACACTGTTGTAGGTTATGCATTGAGGGTGAGGGAATGACTCTAAAAGAGATATTGATAAACCAGTGAAGTATTTCATTATACCTCACATTTACACATGTGCAGAGCCCAGGAATGCATTTCTGCTATATCTTGGACTACGTCCATCGGTGACTCAGAGTGGCCACTATGATTTGGGTCGAGAGAGTTTGAACATAATTTACGGAGAAAAGTAGCGAAGCAATCACGCCAAATTCTAAGAAGCAGCCAAAAGAGAAATACATAATTATACAGATTATCAAGGTAACAGTTATTGATTTGAAATTAATTTTTAGGTTAGCCCACACTGCTGAACAAAGGTATCTAACACAACAAATAGCATAGACAGGCTGCACATAGGGCAAGCCCCAAATCAATCTTCAATGCTTTTATAACATATATGTGAATTATACAAAGCTAAAATGTTTGGAAAAAATCCACTTTCACAAGTTGATTAAATTATTCCCTTCATAAGCATAAACAGTTTAAAGAAGAAAAACCCAAGACTGATTGCTCAGAATCTCCAGGTAAAAAGAAGCAAACACACATTTTAAAATCTTCAACTTCACAGGGTATCCTTTACTTGGCCCAACCCTCAGGAGCAACCTTAGAATCTGCTGAGCTGCAGCAGCGGTACTACCCACTTCTCATCAGCAAAGAAATATACTTCAAGTAGTGATTATCAACAGGGAAGAGGATCAAAAGGTTGAGGGAATGATTAAGCAGAACTATCTTTTCTTCTAAGAAACCAGTTTCCTATAAAGGTTGTAAATGATGGAAGCCAAATTTGATCTCAAATTTAGTCAATTACATGTGGAAACACACATCTATTCTGTACTCCTTTATTGGGAGGTCCCATAGTGTGAATATTCTGACAACAGGGCAGCATCAAAACCAGGTGATTTGCTGGGAGCCTGATCCAAGTATGTGTCACTGTCCTTTTCCAAACCATTAAAACAACAACAACAACAACAAAACCCGCGACACACGAACCCATGGGAGACCAGACCAAAAAGCAGATTCTCAGTCTTCCACATGCAAAAAGCTTGTAGTAAGATTTCACTTGAAAGTTATCATTGGTACCAGCAATGTTACACTGAAAGGAAGAAAATGATTTGCAAGAAAAGAATCAGAGTCTCTTGAGGAGGTGTAGGATGTAGAGATGGAAATCCCTCTCATTCTGCAGATGCTAGGTAAGAGTCTTGTCTTGCTACTTACTGGCTATTTGAGCCTGGAATTTTCTGCTAACTACTGAACAAACTGTTCTCGTGGGGTGAATGAAATCCATTTTTTTGTACTCTATTTACAGGTAGTTATGAAAAGAGAAACAGAGGAAGATTATAATCATTGAGAGACACAACTCATATTGTCTCATTTAACCTTCATTATAATCCTATGTGGTAGTTATACCACTTTTTGAAATTGAAGAAACTTTTAAAAGTGAAGAATCAATAGAGGTTGTGACATGTCCCAAGTATTAGCTGATGAGTGGCGGGAGAAGAGTTCAAGTCTTGACTCAAAAAGTTAATGTTCTTTTTTCTGTGTTATATATCTGTCTTTTAGACTGTAACATTTTTAAAGCAGGGGCCATAGTTGTA
Organism: Hoolock leuconedys; assembly: GCA_023748175.1. NCBI lineage: Eukaryota > Metazoa > Chordata > Mammalia > Primates > Hylobatidae > Hoolock > Hoolock leuconedys. Next base: position 3,975 of record JAKGGE010002688.1, read on the forward strand.
TTTTTCTTGTATCCCTTGTACACATTCATTACATAGTAGGTAGCTTAATAAGATTTTATGAATAAATGAATAATGTCTTTAAGGTATATACTACACTGGTTCAGCTCAGTTTAGCTAAATGAACATTGAGTATATTTTATTGTCAGACACCTTGTTCCTAGCTGGGAGCTAGGGATTCGAATAAATAACAATCCTTTCGGCCCTCAAAGGGAGTCACAGTAGAGTGAGAGACACATACAGAAACAAAATCAACCTTCCACAGGTTTTTGATTTATATCTTCTGTAGTTTCAGAATTAGAGTGAACTCCTGTTTGAACTTACTGATGCTGGAAGTGTCTGAAGTTACTTCTCTGCTTTACCCACTGACCTCATCAGGTGGGAGTATGGACTCCTTTAACTTGTTGCAGAGAATGACCATGGTGAACAAGGGGGATTGTTTTCACTTCCCACTTTGGAATTGTCAGGTAAGCAATCTTTGAGTCTGGGTTCAAGTTTGGAAGGTGTGAGGACCCAAATACTCACCATGCTTTTAAAGCTAGCTTTCTGTCTCCTAGTTAGCCTTTGTTTTTAGGTTAAACATCAGCAGCATTATTAGAACAAGAAGAGAATTTGAACTAAGTCAAAAATACAGAGGATTCAAAATGCAAAGAATTAGAAAACACTACCAAGCACAGAGTAATGCTGTGGCAGCCCACTTAGTAGAAAGAAACATAGGTGTCTCTGGGACTAACATGGGCATCAAGGAGACTCTTAAGCTGACAAATCCTGAGAATGTAAAACACATCAAGGGTACCTGGTAAACACAAAATTATCAGGACCTTGTTTAATATAATTATGGGGCTGGGCGCGGTGGCTCATGCCACCAAATCAGCTTTGGGAGGCCAAGATTGGAGGATCCGCGAGGTCAGGAGTTGAAACCATCTAGCTAACGGTGAAACCTAGTCTCTACTAAAAATATAAAAAAAAATTGGCGTGGTGTGACCTGCAGTCTAGCTACTCGGGGAGGGCGAGGCAGGAGAATGGCGTGGAGTCCAGGGAGGTGGATCTTGCAGTGAGCAGAGATGCGTGCCACTGCACTCCAACCTGGGAACAGGCAGACTCAATCTCAAAAAAATAAATAAATATAATAATAATAACAATAATAACCCAATAATAATAATAATAATAATAGCCAATGGAAGGAAGCATGTAACTATCATGGCCATTGAAGATTTGTTTTATTAGGTCTCTTCCTGAGCCTAGACAGAGTATCCAGTAAGGCTATCAGTCTCCTCTTGTTCAAATTCAGGCTACCAAGAAATTTTGCAGTAGTAAATAAGTAAATAAGCCTTTTTAAACATATGCATTTCTTAAACACATGCCCTTTTGATCATTCAGTCAGCAAGGTCATTCTGCATTCATTGCTTCAAGTAAGAAATAGTTGCACAAAACAAACAAACTAAGGATTCAATTTTGAAACTTTTGAATTTTAAAGTCTATTTCTTATGGAAAACAGAGATAACTCCTGTAGATTTGGGGAATAGAATGAGAAATAACAACTTTTCCCACCTCTCCTAAAAATCCCCTGAGCTAGGAGGCAGTTGACTTTTGAAGGAAACAGGAGTCTTGAATATGGTAAGCATCTGGCGGTAGGACAGCAGTCTCAGCACCAGTAGTGGGTCGAACGAAGACACAGATCCCAGCGTGAACTTGTATGATTCATTCACAGAAAGAGGTCTTGTAGCTCAGCCCGAGGTTGCCAATATCTCAGACAAAACTGCGTGACTATAAGGTCATTTACTAGGCAAGCTTGATAACAAAGTAAATTTACTAGCAAAATTTATCAGCAAGGTGCTGGGCATACAGTACAAGCAAATAATTATTGAATAACTGGATAAAGTAACTTATCGGCTAACTATGAGTTTTTCAAATTCCAGACCTGGAGACCAGGCACATTGGAAGTAGCTAAACTATGTTAAGCTAGCATGTGGTAATGCCCCCTAAAGGATGTGACCATGAAAATTTTTGCATATCTCTAACAAATATCATCAATTAAGAACAGGGCAGAGTAAAATGTTTTTATTTAGGTTCCTACCTGCCTATTTATTTGCAACTACTGTAAGATCACTGTTTCTCTGCATCATTCTTTCTGAATCTGTGTGTGTGTCCATAATGCACGTCATACGAATTGAACATACAAGTCACTGATACTGTTCTTATTTCTTTTCTGGGCTTTAGAGGCTGGAAATAGATCGTGCACGTGGTGGCTACTGGTGATCTGTGGTGCCATGGAGCTTCCTATTTAATAAGAGGCTACCTGAATTTTAAGAATATCATACAGCAGAGCGGTACCTAACAGATAGCTGGATTCAATGAAGCAGTTTTACTGCCTTCACATGTCGCGGGCAAGATGACAGGTTGAGTTGAATAGTTCTAATTTGGCACCCTCATTTTTAAATTATTGTTGAAGCTCCTGTCAATCTCTGAAGGTTGAAACTTATATATATAATCAAAGTGAACAAAAGCTTCTCCCTCCTCAATTTTGAGACTACTCAGCTATGGAATCTACAAGTATTACATATTTTATGCATCTGATGGACCTTCTAAGCATGAAGATGCCATATAAATCAAAAGATATATTAAAGGCTCCTGACAAAATTACTTACTAAGAAGCCACTACAATAAATCATTCTGTATATACTTTCTCCATTTGTCTGCTAGACTATACTTTCACAGAAGTAGGGCTGTCTCCTCAACTCCTGAACTTCCAGAGCAGTACCATTACCTGGGTTGGTAGAGGCGAGCTAGGCAGTAGTTGGTAAATAACCTAAATAACCAACAGCTAACTTATACAGTGTTAATTGAATTTAAATTAGGTATTTCAAAGAGTTTTTCCCTAAAGGGTAGAATACTTAAGAGAGTATTTTGGAATATTCCCTTCTGTTTGGCAGAAAATATGTTTCTGGAAAAATGCCAGTGGAGAATGCATATGTCATCAGCACAAAGATAGAAAGTGCACTCAATTCAGTGGCTTCCCTGTGGTTTGTGCGTGGAGTTTTTGAAAACATAAAAAGGATAACCCATGAAGCTGAAAACACACTTATAGAGCAGGTTTTGATGAAAATATATTAAGGTCAATATTTGTACATACAAAAGCATGGAGTACCTATCTGCCATCGAGGTGGACATAGATTTAGTCATTACTTAGCATCATTTTATGCATAATATAATTGAATTACATCACCCAAACAAATAGATAAAGTGTATCCATCCCGGGAAGAGCGACAGTTTAGCAGTAAGTGGAAAAAGAGGAGCCTGAAGCAGGATGAGAACAATTAGAATGTCAGAGGTTAAATTGAAACTCACTCTTCCTCTCATTTTCTTTCCAGCAAGATCTTGTTATTCTTCAAGCTTAACAAGTGACCTAGAGGAATAAAGACTAAGATATTCAATTGGTTTTGTGAATAGGCCTGTTATGGTTCCTTTCCTCCCAGATTAATAGGATTATGAGAGAATGACATAAAATGTTTTTTCTTAAGAGGAAATGCCTATTTTAATATTATCCCTATTGATCACCTCTGAATCACTCTCCAAGTAACTCACAATAGCTGTTGACAATGGTGAAGTGGAAATGCCATACAATACAGATAGATGGGCATATGTGTGCTTCCCTGCCTATTTACATATATTCATTACAGGTAGTATACAATACACATATTTATATATTTATATATACAAATACCTTCCACCAAGTAACATGAACTCTTTTGACCCTTCCTATTTGTAGTGTGACAAAACATAAATGTGATAAATTCAGACTATTAATATCATCCTCTTTAACTTTCAGGGGAGGAGCATGCCCATGAGAGAAGATTATGCGCTTTAGGACCTGAATTGACAACAAAAACCAACAAACAAACATAAGGAAGTAAACTAACATATATTCAGAATCTATTATGTAAAAGAAATGTTCTAGGTTCATTATATTTATTATTTCATTTAACTTACGTCCTTTACAAAATGCACTGGCATTGTATGCACCATGATTGCGGCTAACAAATAGGAAGCAACCCCGAGGAAGATAATGGCTGGGACATCCTATTTCAGATATACCCTCTTAGTACTACTCTGCCCTCAACTACTCAATTTATGGGCATAACTCCAAACTTAAAGACAGGCCATGAACTTAACACCACTGCTGCTTATCAAAATTTACAATGGAACTTCTGAAAGCTACTCACATCACTTTTTCAGGCTTCACTGCATAAGGATCTCAGATAGGTCCCTAGAATCTTATTGCTACAAGAACCACAAGTGATTCTGATGCTGAGTCAGTATTGCAAAATCACTGGCTGTGAAATGATTCTCAGGACTTCAAGCACACACCAGTGTGGTTTTGGAAAACCATTAAAATATGATAGCTTAACAACCTTCACAACCTATTACCCAGATTCTGAAGTTTAGGGGACCACTATTTGTAACATAGGCTTTTTGTTTCTATTGCTTGAACCTTGAGGAAAACTATAGTGAAGCTTGAGGAAACCATAAAGTTGTTACTAAATAACCAAAGGGATGAAAGACTCTTAAGTGGACATTAAAAGCATCACGATTTTTTAATCTACAAAAACAAGCTGAAAAGGAATACAATTGGGTAAAAACTTTACTGGTGGGACAGAGAACTGGGGTAGATTCATATGCTCTGAATCTAGTATATAACTACATAATTTCATTGTTTATTTATTTATTTTATTGAGACAGAGTCTCCTCTATCACCAATACAGGTACAGTAGCATGATCCTGGCTCACTGCAACTGCCCTCCACCTCGTGGGTTCAAGCTGACATGTGCGGCAATCTTTGTATTTTTGTAGTAGAGCGGGTTTCACCATGTTGGCCAGGCTGGTCTCAAACTCCTGATGACTCCAGGTAGTCCACCTACCTCACCACTTACTCCAACAGTGCTGGGATTTTCAACATGAGCCACCATGCCTGGCCTGATTAAGATTTTAGTTAATTTAATTAACTCAGTTAATGCAATTATTTTTAAATTTTCACTAACATGTTTATACCCTATCTAGTTCCTCTGAAGGTACACTTAATTTTCTTTACCGGTACTTTCATTGAATACATGGCTGTGAATCTGTACTGATCATGTGATGGAGTGTACTTTATGCTGGGAAATAATGCCATTCATCATTAGTAGAGCATGTGTTCAGATTTGCTTTCTCAGGAATGGAAGTAGATTTCTATTGTTCCATCTTTACTCTTTCAAAAGAAGTCTTATTATTGTGCTCCTCAGTCACTCTTGAAAACTAGCCAGTGGTAGAGTAGAAATATAAAACAGGTTTGCAAAGGGATTCATTCCCATATAAAACATCATTAAAACACCAGCCATGTGTCTGACACTGTAATAGGCAGCATCAGTACTAAGAAAAATGAAACAGGAGTCCTTGCCCTTGAGGATCTCTTACAGGTAGTCTGGGAGATAGTCCAGTAGCTAGATCAATACAACACTGTGGAGATGCTATAATAGAGTTGTACAGACAGTACCCTCGTATAAAAGTTTAAGTATTGCCCAGTTTTATTAAGGAAGTCAGCAATAATTTCACAAAAGAGATAACATTTAGGTTGTATCTTGAAAGTTGGGTTGGATGTGCTTAGTTACCTCTAATCTTTGTTGCTTTTAGTCAACTATAATGTTGCAAGAATTTCATATGTAAGCAAGGAAGAGCATAGTCTCACATTTTTTAAAACAGTCTTACTCTATTTTCAGGTTCACAAAGTAATTTCTATTAGATCAGAGATCGAATTTGATTTAACAAATTATGCTTCACATTTTGAGCAATGATTGGAAACTAATGATAAGCAACTCTTGATACATACATGGCTTTTATCGCAGGGAAAAATCAAGGCCTTAAGTGGGGCACAAAGAGAAAAGACACTACAAACTTTTGTTTTGGACTCATCCTACCTGATCAACATTTTTAGAAATATGGAATTGTTGTCTACATAGCACCAGAATAATTGTCATTATGTATCAATTGTAGAACTCTTGAGTATTCCCTACATGGCAAAGGGGTTCATATATGTGATTAAGCTAAGGAGCTTAACATGGGAAGATTATCATTAGCTTGGGTTATCAGGTAGAAATGAAATGTAATCTAAAGGGTCTTTATAAGAGGGAGGTGGGAGAGTCAGAGTTAGAAAGAAGATGGGATGACAGAAGCAGAGGTTGGAGCAATGCACTTTCCAAGGAGGTGGAGGGAAAAAAGCCACAAGCAGAAATGCAGGCAACCTCTAGGAGCTGGGAAGACAAAGAAAACAGATTATCTCTAGAACCTCAAAGAGACACAACCTACTGGCACCTTGATTTTATACCTGTAAGACTCATTTTTTACTTCTGGCCTCAGGAAATGTAGATAATAAGTTTGTGTTGTTTTAAACCACTGAGTTGTAATTCATTACATTAGCACCAATAACTAATACATTGCAAAACTGTGAAAGGGAGTAACTAGAGCAGTAAGCATGTAAAGTAGTAAGCATGGAAAGCCTACAATCACTGTATCATGTATGCCAATTCTACATGAGAGAACAAAAAGATTTCCTGAAAAGATTAGGGAGAGAGAGTTACTCCCTGATCATCACTCAGGAATTTTGTGTTTCAGCAAAGCTATAGCATCCTGCTCTTTTTCCTTAAATTTTTCAAAACTATGTTGAGTTCAGTGAGCAATACCTGCCTTTGGGCTGCTTAAACCATCTTTCTGAAAATAGGCTAACTTGAATCTTAACAATCTATTGATAAACCAACTGCTCATATCTGAATAAAATTAGCAGATCAACCAAACTGAAAGGCGACTAATGGTCTAGCTGACAGTCCACAAGATATGGAGCTAGTCATGTATCATGATGGTCAAATATGAGTGACATCACCCTTCCACCTTACTGACCTTGCATATAAAGCTCAAAGAAAGTGTCAAAAACACAAGGAAAAACACAGTGATTAAAACCCTAGGGAAAACTAAACCTGACATCTTTGTCATTTTCTTCTAGAACAACGTCTGGGATGAAAATTATTGGTCCTCAACAACTCCACCATACCACTGGCAGGTGTCTTCGTTTACCAGAAAAGATTGTTGGGGCATAGACACATGAGGGTGATAGCTACAATCATAGGATCTATGAGGAAGTACCTTTATGAGAATCTATTTATCTCATAAATAGTCAAGGAAGGCTTCCTTTGAAAAGTAATTAAGCTGACAACAGAATAAAAGTAGAAATCCTTGGGAGAAGAGGCAGAATATTCCAAATAGGGAAGAAGCATGTGCAAAAGATTCTATTATGGGAAGGAGCTTGATAATATTCAGGAACTGAAAGAAGAGCAGTGAGGGCTGCAATTTGAGGAGAGAGAGGATAGCCTGAGATAAGGCTGGCGGGGAAGTAATCACCAACATTTTCTGGGCTATCTAAGGTTATGAATTATGTCTTTAAAATGAAATGCGTAACAACTTTAAGAGGTGAAACAAATTGTGGCTTAAAGATTTATCTCATGAAATCTCCTCTAGCTTCTATGTGGAATATGGATTGGCATGGAATAAGAAAAAATATGGAGACTACTTAGCAATTCATGTGAGAGATGATTACTTGAATTAGACTAATAGAGGAAAATGGAGATTGACAGACATATATAAAGAAGAATTCAGGCTGGGCACAGTGGCTCCTTATCCTGTAATCCCAGCACTTTGGGAGGGCGAGGCGAGAGCCGATTACCTGAGTCAGAGGTTTTAAGACCAGCCTGGCCAATATGGGTGAGAAAACCCTGTCTCCACTAAAAATACAAAAACTAGCCACACATGGTGTTGAGTATCTGTAATCCCAGCTACTTGGGAGGCTAGGGGCAGGAGAATTGCTTGAACTGGGAGGTGGAAGTACAGTGAGGCACGAGGGTGCACCACTGTACCCGCGCTGGGCAACAAACCAATAGCGTCATCTCAAAAAAGAAAGAAAGATTTAGGAGTCAAATTGACTGATGCATGAAGGTGATAAGGGAGAAAGAAAAGTGAGTCATGGTATCTGTTACTGACCAAGCAGCGACCAAATGTCAAATGATGGGGCCAATTCATGATATTAAGAATGATGGAGGAGGGATTTATCAATAAAATTATAAACTCAGTTATGGATACATTGGTTTAAAAACTTTCATAAAGGCAACTAAGTGAAAATGCTGAAGGCAGTTGGATATATAGGTTAACAGTTCAGAATAGAAGTTTCAGTGCTTGAGCCTGGTTAGGTACAAAGTAAATAAATGATACTTGAATTTCATGCAAATAAATTGTATCCCACTATACCCAGGAAAATGTTTAAAATAAAATTTTGGGACCTCATCTACAAGAAAAATGCACACATGGGCATTGACTAAACAACCTATTAGAGGCTCAAGGGCTTTGAATCCAATATGAATTCTTGACTTCCTGTTGGAAAAAAATAAACTCCACTGATGATTCTTCATCAACTATGAACATCATGGTTTTCATCCAGAGTCTGAGGAACATACCAAAGAAAACATTTTCATCACTCAAACACAGTAGTCAAAGAAACTAAAAATTAGCTTAAGAGTATCTTATAGATGGGTGACAATTGTATCTCTAGGGCTGTCCTGTCACCATCAGGACTGCCCTGTATCAATAAGCTTTCTGTAGAAAGGTGCAGGGATTTCCAGAAATGAGGGTTCCTTTCGGAGCTATATAGGGTAACTTCCTGACTTTCCCACATGGCATTTGTGAACTGTCATGGCATTGGTGGGAGTGTCTTTTTAGCATGCTAGTGCATTATAATTAGCATATAATGAGCAGTAGGACCACTTGCGTCACCATCTTGGTTTTGCTGAGGTCACTTGTGTTGCCATCTTGGATTTTGTGGGTTTGGCCAGCTTCTTTACCACATCCTGTTTTATCCTTGGGGTCTCTGTAACCGCCATCTTGTACCGAACCTCCATCTCATCCTGTGACTAAGAATGTTTTAATCTCCTGGGGTACAGCCC
>JAKGGE010000768.1:0-11928 GCA_023748175.1 Hoolock leuconedys
GAGGAACATACCAAAGAAAACATTTTCATCACTCAAACACAGTAGTCAAAGAAACTAAAAATTAGCTTAAGAGTATCTTATAGATGGGTGACAATTGTATCTCTAGGGCTGTCCTGTCACCATCAGGACTGCCCTGTATCAATAAGCTTTCTGTAGAAAGGTGCAGGGATTTCCAGAAATGAGGGTTCCTTTCGGAGCTATATAGGGTAACTTCCTGACTTTCCCACATGGCATTTGTGAACTGTCATGGCATTGGTGGGAGTGTCTTTTTAGCATGCTAGTGCATTATAATTAGCATATAATGAGCAGTAGGACCACTTGCGTCACCATCTTGGTTTTGCTGAGGTCACTTGTGTTGCCATCTTGGATTTTGTGGGTTTGGCCAGCTTCTTTACCACATCCTGTTTTATCCTTGGGGTCTCTGTAACCGCCATCTTGTACCGAACCTCCATCTCATCCTGTGACTAAGAATGTTTTAATCTCCTGGGGTACAGCCCAGCAGGTCAACCTCATTTTCCCCAGCCCTATTCAGGTGGAATTGCTCTGGTTCTAGTATTTCTGGCATCATGGCATCTGGCAAAGGACTGAGGTCAGGGAGACTCCACTACCTCCTTCAGGTGGGATATGCCAAGTACTATAGGTGTCCCTGTAGCTACAATTTCTAGTATTACAACAAAAGGGCCTGGGTGACCACCTGTACTCCTTGTGGCCGGGATGCTGTTTCTCCGACAAAGCAAATGAGCAGTTCAGTACAGGGAATCACAGGCTCAGAGTATCATAGCCTCTGTATTCAGGAAAGCCCAGTATATGTCCAGCAATTGCTGTAATAACACATAACATGGGGCTAAGGAAGAAAGTTTCTTTACATCAGAATACCATAAACAATTGAAAGTAATTATATGGCTGGCTCCAAGAGGCGTAGAGAGGGAATTTACGAGAGTAGGTTAACTATTTTAACTGGTGTGAGAAGGCAGGAGACATTTGATCTGTTTTTGTCAAGCCCATATAAGTGCCAATGACTTAATTTTATTACTTGTTAATTACTTGAGAGCACCCATGCTCACTAGGGATATTTCGGGGGTATGAGAATAGGAAAAGTTAAGGGCAAAGCAATAGCTCAGAGGATAAAAGTGAAGCATAACTATTTGTCTTTTATTTTATATTTGGCAATTAATCTAAAAGTATAAAGGGTACCTTATTTACATATTTAGAAGGTACAGGCATAAATGTAATTTGAGACACTGTGATTAAGGCCATGGAGGTCTGCTAGTTGGTACATCTCAGTAGATGTTAATGTTGATTCAGAACATATTGTAGGGGCTGGGCACAAGGGTTCATGCCTGTAATCCTAGCACTTTGGGAGGCTGAGGTCAGTGGATCACCTGAGGTTAGAGGTTGAGACCAGCCTGGCCAACATAGAAAAACCCTATCTCTATTAAAATACAAAATTAGCAAGGTGTGGTGGCGGGTGTCTGTAATCCACCTACTCGGAGAGCAGAGGCAGCAGAGAATCACTTGAACCTGGGAGGTGGAGGGAGGTTGCAGTGAGCGAGATGGCACCACTGCACTCCAGCTGGTGACAGAGCAAGACTGCCTATGACCAATTAACCAATTTAGAAATTTATTTTGCCAAGGTTGAAAGCACCTGGGAAAAGATCTTACTGTCAGAGTACGAAAGATCTATATTACGCTTTCTCAAAGTGGAAAAGTTAACACAAAATAGAGGAAGAAGTCAAATATGCATTTGTTTTGGAGTGGAGCAGGATGATTTGTAGTCTTGTCACCAGTTGTTAGTACATCCCTCAGGTTGAGGGAGGCCACCTGGGAGACATGTTGCTTTTATTTTGCAGCTATCTGTTTGGAACAAAAGGAAGAGCAGTTTGTCCCATGACAGATTTCCAAGCTTGACTTTTTTCTTTGGCATAGTGACTTTTGGCATCACAGTCACAAGATATTATCATCCTTTCACGGGTGCAAAATCTACTTAGTGCCTTTTTATCTTTTTATTACAGAATTATTTTAGTAAATATACAATATCTAATTGGGTCGAATTATGGAAACTTTTTTTTAGACATTTTGTTTGTTTTTTCCTCTCCTAGTGTCCAGGGTTTGCTTTTCCTTCCTTCCTTCCTTCCTTCCTTCCTTCCTTCTTTTCTCTTTCTCCTTCTTTCCTTTCTTTCTTTTTTCTTTCTCCTTTCTTTCTTTTTTCTTTCTCTCTCTTCTTTCTCTTTCTCTTTCTTTTTTCTTTCTCTGTCCCTCTCTTCTTTCTTTCCTTTCTCTTTTCTTTCTCTCTTTCTTTTTCTTGTTACTGGATATACTTTGGGTGGATAGTCCTAATTTCCTTGTTCATATTAACAAGTTTCTTCCTCCAGAGTCACAAAATTAGTATCATCAAGATTAGGGACCTTTCCATGGGAGGGCATTTATTACTTTACTGAGTTCAAGGATCCTAAGTTTAAATCAGGCTTGTGGGTTTTTCCTATAATGATGAGGATCTAGATCTTTGTTGCAATGTAATATAGGTAGTAGCATCAGCAAAGACATTTTGTAGGGTCCTGGCAGTCCTCTACACTTAGGAGTGTGACCGCTGCATGTCATGAATGGCTACCCTTCCTCCACACAAGCTACCACCCATTCATCCCATATGTTTCACGGGGTATAGTGTTGCCCTTGAAACTCTATAGATTAGGTCGATATGGGTTGATACACAAAACAACCAGCAGTTACAGGGTAGATATTCTACTGAGCATAGTGTCAGGCAGGGAAAACTTATGTTAGAATTGAGATTAATGATTCAATGTAAAATACATAGATAGGTGTGGAGTGAGACACACAACCCAATGCCACTTTAAAAAGCCCCAATTGTATATTTTCTATTCACAAGTGTTTGAAACTTTTGACACAAGTTGACCAAATCTATAGCATGAGGTTCCATAAAACTCAGAAAGTACAGTACAAGAAAAAGCTATAAGTTTGTCAGCAGGTAACATCTCGAAACACATACTAACCATCAGGCAGCAGAGCCAGTTAGAAAGCCAAAGCTGAGGAAGAAAGACTTCCAATAGTGGTGGTGGTCACACACAGCGACACCTGCTCATTGTGTCAACTGCTGTGGCATGAGCCCTTCTACCCATAATATAGTTTAAATGTTGGGACTGATGATATCATACACAAACAAGAAGGGTATCTGGGTCTGGCTTAATTTACATACTGAGCTTTCTGGGTAGAGCAGAGTATGCTCTCAGGCTGAGGGTCCCAAATGGCTTGAGAAAATAAAAAGGGGCAATGGCTTAAGGTTGTATCATGTGGTTTAGGTGAGGGGTTCCCACCAAACATGACTGAGTTTACATGGTGTGAGTTTCTCTATAGTGCCAAAGAAGGAGCACCAATAACTTCTTATCCCAGTTTGTCCAGATGGGACAAGTGAAGAGAGGGAGAAAGGAGTGCTACTTGAAAGTTGTCAACTATCAATATAAAAATTGATTCTTTATTAAATCTCTTTCCTTATCTCTTCAATCCTCTTACCATATTTTAAATTATTTATGGGGGTGCAGGGCAGAGTAGAGAAAACTTCAACTGCTCATATTATTGATTGAAAAATAAAAACACTGTAATTAGAAAAGAAGACCTAAAATTGAATGTCTAAATCCTAATGCTAAGTGTTAACACTTTTTATATGTTTTCTTTTTATTTCTCACATTAGTGAGGTAGAATGAGTGCCTTAAGTGGTCACACAGTTGGAAAAGAGCAGAAATGGGTTTGAGACAGGCATTGGTGTCTATGTAACTACAAATCACTTTTTTCCCCATTACTCCATGATACTTCTCATTTCAGTATTTTCCCCCACGTGGTTCTCAGTTACAAAAATCAAATGGACAGAATAATTGAATACAGATTGCATTCAAGAGCTATTTTTTTTGTGTGTAGTCTGTGTATGTATGTATGTATATCTAGCTAGCTAATAGCTGTATTTTCTAAGAATCTTAATGTTTAACATTTTTGGACTCAGTTTATAAATGTAGTATATTTTATTTGTGCTTATGGGAAGAGAAACCAGCATCTTATTGAATAAACTTTAGTCACTGGATAATTATCTTGTGTATATAGTCTCATAGATTTTTTCCCCTGGGGATTCAATAACTTATTTTGTTAGATTGTTATATAGCTCTTTTGGTATAACCACACTAAAATAGATTTTCTGTCACAGTGGAGGAGGAAAAATGGAGGCTAAATGTTAATATTAGTTACTTTTACTTTTCTATTTTTCTTTGGTAAGGACCCTGCATGTTGTGACTTTAAATGTATTATACATTTAATAATTATTTCTTGTATTTCAGCTTTTTGAAATGGTCAAACTAAGATATAATTTTTACTTAAAAAATTCTATTTGGCTTAGAATAACAAAAGTTAATTCCATATTTCTTCAACCTCACAGTTTTTACTTTTTCTCATGTAAATAGCTTAAAGAACAAATGGACTATGCACCAAAACAAGTGCATTTGTGGCTTAATATGTGATTCAGTAACAATGCACAGAAACTAAGTGAAAAATTTAAAAACCTATATACTCTCCTTCTACCATAGTTATTATGTTTGGATCTAGTGTCCCCACCCAAATCTCATGTCATATTGACAATTCTCAGTGTTGGAGCTGAGGCCTGGTGGAGAAATTGATTGGATCATGGGGCAGTTTCTAATAGTTTAACACCATCGCCTAGTGTTGTCTCATGATAGAGTTTTCATGAGATCTGGTTGTTTAAAAGGTGTGGCACCTCCTCTCCCTCCTCTTGCTCTTGCAGGTGTAAGACATGTCTGCTTCCCCTTTGCCTTCTGCCATTGTAAAGTTTCCTGAGGCCTCCACAGAAGCGAAGCAGATGGCCAGCATCATACTTCCTGTACAGTGTGGAACTGTGGGCAATTATTTATGTGGATGTGTGGGTATTTACAAAGAAAAAACCCTCTTTTCACTTACAAATTACCCAATTACAGGCATTTCTTTACAGCAGTGTGAGAATGAGCTAATACAGTAGTTTTGGGCTTATTCAAGAGGATGACAGGCCGGGTACTTGTGGCTCACGCCTGTAATCCCAGCTTTGGGGAAGCTGAGGTGGAGGATCACTTGGGGCCAAGAGTTTGAGACCAGCATGGCTAACATGGGTGAAACCCCGTCTGTACTAAAAATATAAAAATCAGCTGGGTGTGTGGTGGCATGCACATGCAATCCCAACCACTTGGGAGCTGAGGCAGGAGATAAGCTTGAACCTGGGAGGCAGGGTTTCAGTCAGCTGAAATCACACCACTGCACCCCAGCCCAGGCAGCTGAGGCAAGACTCCATCTCAGAAAAAAAGAAAAAAAAAAAGAGGGATGACAGACATTCTGGAGGGACAAAGATCATGACCTTAGAAATACTGTTAGTCTCCATGAGTATTTATATGAGAAAAAGATAGGAGATGAGAGGTCGGGAAAGTGCTTTTTTGCCAATGGCTCATGTTACTCACCTATTCATTACAGAACTCAATGGTAAAGACAGTTTTGAAAGCCATTCTATAACATGGCACAATGGAATCTGTCACCTACTTCAATGGCCTTGCTATATCTTTTAATCATTGCCCATATTTTAAGCAGAGAAATGCTCTTTTTTAACCATACATTGTACATTTTTTCCTTGACGCTGACATGCCTTTGTTCTGCAGATTCATTAACTCTTCAATTTATGTTTTGCTCCTGTAGTAGGAGCTTTAGACAACCTTGGGAGCTAGGAAGGGAGAGAGCACATAGATGGTAGAGCTATCTGTGTCCTGCAGTGTTGCCCTTTACAGGTTGATGGTCAAGTAAGGTAAAGTCAATGAGAAACACTCTTGGAAACACTATCAAGAAACAATGTAATCGTTCTATGGTGAAGAGGCATGGGTTAAGAACTACAGAAGCAAACGAGGTAGTGGCTTCAGGTAAAGAACAGCCTTGGTGATAAAAATGATATATCACGTCTGAAAAGAATTTTCAGATATTTCTAAGGTCATGATCTTAGATATTGCTAAGGTCAGGTCTTACTTCTCCTGGTATATTCTAAACTTTGTCAGCATGGGGATTCCTACCATTTTGCCATCGTGGAGCCTACAACTGTGTGTGTGTGTGTGTGTGTGTGTGTGTATGCTTATGTGAGTGTGTGGAATAATATTTTACAGTTCAATGGAACAAAATATAAAAAGAAAATGAATAGTATTATTTATTATAATAAATACAGGTGACAGAATTATATTCAATTACATTAAATGTGGGCCTGTATCTTTTTCTGTAAAATAACTACTTCCTTGACATTTTCCCAACTTCAAACAAAATTACTCACATTATAAGATGGAAAAAAATCAAATAAAACACTATCATATTGAACTTCCGCCTTTAAAGTGTTCTCCCAAATATATATTATATAGTAATTAATTGTATTGTAGGATGTACGTTATGTTTAAAACTCTTGCTTTCATCTCATTTGATCATATTTTCCAAACCTTTTCTCACCACACATTTTGTATCCCTCAGGTTAAATTTGTGTGAGATCCTAATGAGGATCAGTAAAACCACACAGAAAGCTATTGAATTCAGATATTCTGCTCTTTGAGGGGATACCCTATGTTTCTGTTCTTTTTATGGTTTTGCCTCCCGGCTATGCTAGCATCACTCCTACCAGGTCCCAGCTCTCTTTCTTACTCTGCATTTGAAGAATATATGAGACTTATCACTTGGGTTCTGCATTTACATGGTTCTCAGTGAAACCTACATATATTCTATACTATGTTGTGTGTGTGTTACTTTTATATATACAAGTACACATATATACTATATCTGCTGTGCATGTAAATATATACACATTATAAAGAATAATCTGCTTCTGCTTTACTCAGATTCTACTGTGTATAATCACATCTAAAAATATCTTTGCAACTAACAACTAGACTTGGATTTGACCAAACACTTTGGGCACCACAGCCCACAACCAGGATGATATATAAAATTAATATAGGATCCATTACACGCACGGAAATCCAAGTAACATAATTTTTTTTTCAGGTTGTACTTTAGCAGCCAAATACAGGCGATGTTTCCTCAGGAAAGCAATATAACACAGACAGGATAACTCTATTAAAAGGGCCAGTGTAATGTTAAAACAAAATTCTGATATCTGTAAAAATAAGGTAACTATATGTTTTATCACCAGGTCTGTCAAAGTGTCTATAAAATTAAATTTACTTCTTTTAGAAAAAATCCTGTTTTGTTATTAGGACCAGAACAAAAATAAGAGCAGGTTGTTAGGGACCTGGATCATAGGCAAATTCTGGAAACCAGGGTCCAAAATCAAGGTGTCATCAAAGACATGTTGCTTGTAAAACCTATAGAAGAATCACTCCCTTCTGTTCTAGCCTCTGGTGGTTTGCTTTTAAATCTTTGGTATTCTTTGGATTGAAGCTGCAGCACTTAATTTCTACTCTCATCATGAATTATTCTCCCATCATGTGTCCATGTGTCTTCTCTTCCTGACTACTATGCATATTGGATTAAGAGGCCACCCTATTCTGGTATATATAAGTATAAATTAACTTATCATCTGTGATCATATTTCCAAACCAGTTCACATTCTGATATATATATATATACTTGCACACACATATATATAATATATATACATATATATATACACACACACACACATACATATATAATGCATACATGCATATACACACAATATACAAGATATGTATTGATTGTCCTAACCTCAAAAGGTCACATTGTGATATATGTACCAGATACATATCAGATGTATATATGTGTAAGCATATATATACACTATACATTCTTCTCTATATACAGAATATATATGCACATATATATAAAATGCATACATACATATATAGTGTATATATGTACCGAATACATACATATATAATGCAAATATACATATGTATTGTGTGATGGCCTTGTATGTATGCATGCATTATATATGTATGTGTATATATTATATAGAAACAGTACAGTGTGTATATGTGCTTACACACACACATACATATATACATGATATGTATCTGAATGCGTACTCATCACAATGTGACCTTCTTTGAGTTTAGAACATCAATACATATCTTGTGGGACACAATTCAGTCCGTATACTTGTCTTTTATTTGGAAACTCTCTGGATGTAATTTTATAATCAACAAAATTAAAACTATAAAAGCAAGAAAATTTCTCAGGTAAGTTCAGTAATACCATTCTACAAATTTTGGTTTTATAAATTTTATTTATAACTTTTAAATTTAACATTCATGAAAATTATAATATCAAATACTCGGAATATAAAAATAAGTAACAGTTCTCTCATAGTCAAGGGTCTTCCAGTTCAGAGTGGAAGCTAGAAAGTATATTGTAGTATCATACTTTCTACAATATATATCAGGTACATTGCTGGGTGGAGTGCTAACAGAGAATACTTTTTAGAGGAGAGAGGGATTCTGAAAGATGAATAGAGGTCTGTGATTGAAGAAAGCAAGTACTGATATTTAAGCACAACCAAGAACTGAGAGAGTATTTTCAAAGGCATGAAGGTGCAAGAAAAGATTTTGGAATTTCAATGAATATCTGGTAACTTTATATTACAGAGCCTCAACTGCCAGAAGAGAACTTGAAGAAAATGAGACTAGAAAATAGATTTAGCAAAATTATAAGAAAAGTTAATATAATCCTAAGGAATTTTTTACTGCATCTTATAGCCATAATTGAATGTATTGACTAGCATTTTATACACTGTATATTTATTATTTATTCTGGCATTAGAATAGAATATAAGACATACATTAAGTCATCATTGGAAACAGAAAAGACCAACTAAAAAATCAAATAATATCATTCAGTCAAAAAACAAAAACAAACAAAAACAACAACCAAAAATGTAAGGGCCTAAATATGGCCATGGCTGAGAGAGTGTGAGTAAGGCAGTAGGTGGGGAAGATATAGAGTTGCCATAATTTGGTAATAAATTTGGAGGAGGCAGATGCTGATGAAAAAAAGCCAAGGATCTGTCAAGGTATCTGGTTAACTTTATAATGGCGTTTTTCACAAATTGGAAATACCTGTGAAAAATGGAAGCTGAAAAGCAAAGTTGAGAGTATAGTTTGGTGAATGATGAACTGGAAGCTTCATTTAGGACATCAAACAGAAATGTCCCATGTACAGTTGGATATGTACAGCATTCTGACTGTACTGTAACTGGTCTGGAGAACAAGTTCCTCTGATATATCCAGGAACCATAGTGGGCAGAAATACATGACTGAATTGGACAAGCTAATCTTCTCACCATCTATGGTTTCTAGTTCTGATTTCCATAAAAGAGGCCTTCTCTTTTGAAAAAGAACTGGAAACTCAACCTCTTCTTGTGTTCCAAATTATTATACCAGGACTGTTAAGTTCAAGAGCAGGGAGCTCGGCAATGAGATACTGATAAAACATTTTATCATATTGTACTATTGGGGTAGCTTGTATACTATAGATAGGGATGAACAGAATGCACTGGTTCTAGACCTATAAAATCGTGATAATAATAACAAATCTACATATGGGATATAAATCTATACATGAAATAAGTGAATCTATGAATGGGATGAAATTGCATAGAAATACACACACACACACACAAGCACTTAGGTTAAAAATGGTGAAAAGTGGTAAGATCTGTAGCCTGATTGTGGTCATATACCAGTAATCAATTTCTTGGTATTGATGTTGTACTGCAACCACATAATGTCATTGGGGAAAATTAGGTGAAGATATACGGAACTCCTATACTACTACTATTTTGTAACTTTCTTTAATTTATATTTATTTCACAGTAAAACATTAAAGAAAATAATTTTGCTTTCTGTACCCCTTCTCTATCCTTCACTGATGACCATTTTGATTGTCTGGCTCAGAAGTGGAGGTTATGACAGTCACTGGGTTTTACCCAGAGAGGAGAAAACAGATTAGTGAATATCTTCACAAAATGTCCAGGTTTCATCAGGTCACAACTGCAAGACTCTAGCTGCAGCAATGTTGGAGATCAAGTCTCTGTGATGACAGGGACAGAGTGGCTTAGCTTCAGAGCCTACAGTAGTGAAACTTTAAATGCATTTCACCTGAAGTTATAGTAGTTAAAGCAGGTTAAGGTTACCAACATGGTTTCATAGGACTTTCTCCTTTACTTTTCACCAACTTCTCTTTTAGTCATACGCGATTTATAAATAATTATAGATCATATGAAAGAAAGTATCTTGGGCCTCCAAAATCCCCACTTTAAACTAAGGAAAATTCAACTGGGAAAGGCATATGGCAAACCTGCCTCCCATTCTGTTATGAAAGTTATCCCTCTGATCACTGAGATAAATGCATATCTGATTGCTTCATTTGGAAAGGCTAATCAGAAACTCAAAAGGAAATACAACAGTTTGCCTCTCTCACCTATCTGTGACCAGAGGCCCCCTCCTGCTTCAGCTTTTCCAGTCTTCCTGCTTTTTGCTTTGAGATGTCCGCCTTTCCAGACCGAACCAATGTACTTCTTACATATATTGATTGATGTCTCATGTCTCTTTAAAATGTATAAACCAAACTGTGCTCTGACCACCTTGGGCACATATTGTCAGGATTTCCTGAGGGGCTGTATCATGGGCATGCATCCTCAACCTTGGCAAAGAACAAACTTTCTAAATTAACTAGACCTGTCTCCTTGGATTTTCTGGGTCCACAATCAACAAGATGTTTTATCCCTTATTTGTGTTTCCAATCACGAGAAATCATAATGTTATTTGTTTAAGGTGTAGGCATGTAAATATCAGTTTATGGATAGACAATAGTAGCCAACAACAACCATTCCAGCTTGAGCTAGGGGTTGTAGAGTTCTCTGAGTTCTTGATACAGCAGCGAAACGGGACAAATTGAGACAAGATTACAAGACGGAATAAATATTCCTGGGCAATCTTAGAACCTGGGAAGCTGATGGGAGGAATATAGGTAAACATATGGACGTCCTGTAAGCTTGGCAACTATGAGAAGCTTCAGAGTTGTGTTACTTCGGATTTAAATGGAGAAGAAACTGTTTATATCTCAAGCTAAAAATAGGTTATACATGTTACAGATATACAGGTTTTAGATCGTTCAGTTACGTATTTAACAATAAATAGATGAATAAATAAATAATATAATATTTATAGCAGGGGTTATTCTGGAAAGCCAAAACTTTTTCCTAAAGGCTTGAATGAATCAGAACCCTAAAATTTATAAGACAAAACAGTAGAGATGGAAGAGAATAGATGAAGCCCTAGACTATCCCATTCTTGGGATTGCCTGGACTAAGGAGGGAGAGGTGGGAGAAAGAGAATAATAAATGTGAGGTCATCAGTCTTCCCTAACCTTGCTCCCAAACTCAATTCTCTGTATAGTGGTGGTGGTGGGCATTTGGAGAGCAGGTGGGGAGTTAAACTCCCCAGACACATGGCAGGGAAAAAAGAGGTGACAATATCAGAGGCCTGTAGAGGCAGTGAGAACCTGACAGCTTTTCTAGAGAGTCCCAAAGGGCATGAGAGGCAAATGCAGCTCCCCATTTCCTGGCAGACATTAACAGAGGGAGGGCTGGGAGCCTGAAAAACCTGGCTGTCAGGTTAAGGGAGGGACAGGGTTGTGACCTAGTCCTGGAGGCTGTGGATATTTATGCATATCCAGTGTGGGGCCAGCTATGCTGAGGTCCAGCAAGGCCTTCTTATCTCAGAACTCAGAGCCAGTCTAGGTGAGCAGGTGACTGCAGGCCAGCCGTGTCTCTTCAAAGCACCCGAGGAAGGTGCATGTCTCTCCTTGGTGAAAATTTCAGTATTAAATGAGTCTAAATCTGAAATGACTGAAAACCTGAAGTGGCTG
>JAKGGE010000322.1:0-13990 GCA_023748175.1 Hoolock leuconedys
GTATTTAACAATAAATAGATGAATAAATAAATAATATAATATTTATAGCAGGGGTTATTCTGGAAAGCCAAAACTTTTTCCTAAAGGCTTGAATGAATCAGAACCCTAAAATTTATAAGACAAAACAGTAGAGATGGAAGAGAATAGATGAAGCCCTAGACTATCCCATTCTTGGGATTGCCTGGACTAAGGAGGGAGAGGTGGGAGAAAGAGAATAATAAATGTGAGGTCATCAGTCTTCCCTAACCTTGCTCCCAAACTCAATTCTCTGTATAGTGGTGGTGGTGGGCATTTGGAGAGCAGGTGGGGAGTTAAACTCCCCAGACACATGGCAGGGAAAAAAGAGGTGACAATATCAGAGGCCTGTAGAGGCAGTGAGAACCTGACAGCTTTTCTAGAGAGTCCCAAAGGGCATGAGAGGCAAATGCAGCTCCCCATTTCCTGGCAGACATTAACAGAGGGAGGGCTGGGAGCCTGAAAAACCTGGCTGTCAGGTTAAGGGAGGGACAGGGTTGTGACCTAGTCCTGGAGGCTGTGGATATTTATGCATATCCAGTGTGGGGCCAGCTATGCTGAGGTCCAGCAAGGCCTTCTTATCTCAGAACTCAGAGCCAGTCTAGGTGAGCAGGTGACTGCAGGCCAGCCGTGTCTCTTCAAAGCACCCGAGGAAGGTGCATGTCTCTCCTTGGTGAAAATTTCAGTATTAAATGAGTCTAAATCTGAAATGACTGAAAACCTGAAGTGGCTGGGAGTTTAACTGGAGTAATCTCTTTTGTCTTCTGCCAATAAGCAGACTTGGGGGCTCAAACAGAATAAATTTAGTTAGGTTATGAAAAGTATTTACTTTTTGTATAGCTGTATCCTGTGAACTTTAAATCTATAATCAATATACAGAATTATATTCTCTAATTGGTTATCCTGTATTCCAATTCCACATATATACTTGATTAGATAGATGGGGAAAATGATGTATTATTCTATAAATGTTTGGAAGCAAATGGCTGTATTTGGAAAAAAGCATTAAGAAGCTGGATTTCTAGTTCATACCTATAAAAATATAATTTTATAAAAGGCAAAAGTATGGTTCATATAAATATAAAATAAATACAGAGTTGAAGATTTTTAAACTCATTAATGTAAAGGGGCAATATGATGTTAAAACCAGTCCAAAACTTGAGAAGTTGGGGTGTTCATGGGTAATGTTGGAGAAATACAATTTCAAGGTTAAAACAATACTGGTTAAGGAACAAAACTAAGCCATAAACCATAACCTTCAAGATTATTTTTCTATTGGAGAGAATGAGAAACATATCTCTGCCAGAGAAAATTTCAGTTAACATGTAATTTCACTAAATCTAGGTCTTTTATCTGTATTAACCAGTGAGGAGGAAGGAACTAGAGATGCGATTTCTTAGATCAAGTGGCAATTTTCTGTAAAATGCCCAGATAGTAAATATTTTAGGGTTTACCAAGTCCACATAGTCTCTATTGCAGCTACTCAACTTTGCCCATTATAACACAGAAGCAGTCATAGACAATATATATAAGAATGAGCATGGCTGTGTTGCAATAAAACTTATTATTAAAAATAGGTAGTAAGATCAGATTTGACCCCAGACAAGGGGTTTATAAGGCCTATTCTAGATAATCCTTTGCCTTCTTATAACGATGAAAAATGAGTACCAACTTTTACTTGTTTCTGTATTGCCAATGTAAACTGGATGAATCAAAGATTCAATGTTAAAAATAAAATGCAAAGGCGAGTGGTTAATATATTTATTCATTTTGGTAGGTAAAAGGCTTTTTTTAGAATTTCAGTCCATTCAATTCTGATGAGAATAAGCACTTTCAAACAGCTCTATGATTTTCAGCCATCGAAGATTGGTAAAACTTAAAAATAATTATAATAACCAGTGTGATATGGGCATTAGAGAATTGACTTTCTCATTACTGATAGTGGGAACTTAAGTTGAGATAACTTTTATGGTCATCAGTTTGGTAAAATATATTTGGAGATGGAGTCCTTGCTCTGTCACCCAGGCTGAGACCCAGGCTGGAGTGCAGTGGCGTGATCTCGACTCACTGCAACCTCCGCCTCCGGGTTCAAGCAATTCTCTTACCCCAGCCTACGAATAGCTGAAAATATATTTACCCAACGAAAAGGGATAGCCTTTGCACCCAACAGCACTCCTCCTCTTAAAATTTAGAATAACGAAATGGATCAGAGGCAAGGAGACCAAAATGAGTATATAAGAATACTTACTGCATTCCTATAGTAGGTGAAAATGCCAAATAATTCAAATAATAGAAGTTTATATAATGAAATTCTATGTAGTGTTTTAAAACAATGATATATGACTACATTCCTTAGGAACAATGTCTTTGATATAATTTTAGGTGAATAATAAGGGGAGAAGCAGCACCTATAAAAGAAGCTGTTTTTATCAAAACATGGATACATAAATGAATTACATTTTCACAGCTATTAAATTGTGAATTTAAATTTTCTCCTTTTTGAGTCATGTACTGCTTGTATCTTCTCTTCGAGGGAGGGAGTCATGGGTTTATCATCTCATGGAAGGGCAGGAGTAGTCAACCTGCAAGAGAACAAACTTAAAAGTCAGGGTGTCAGGAGAGGATTTACTAAATGGTTTATCTTAACTTTTAGCAATTAAGACCAATCTGGACCCAGGACAAGACATTACAGACTCCATAATCCACAAAAGGAAGGACTCATAACTCCTTACCACAAGTCATCACTCCACTTCCCCATATAAAAGGTTGGGAGGCTGCTTAATTCAGTAAAGAAATTAGATAAGATGAAGTGGCTAATAAAGGCTGAGTAGGGTTGCCTTCCAGCCATCTTAGACTGAAACACAATGTTTCCACCAAAATAAGTCATGTATACTGGCTTGAAACAGGTAAGAGCAGGTGCCTGGGCAGGCTTGGGGATGTTTCTTGAGTCCTCCTTGCTGCCATAGGTGTGGCAGAAGGTGTAGCCAGAGTGAGTGCAACAAGGAAAGTTACGAACAAGTCATCCCTGGGAAACAAGGCTGTTGATACATCAGGATGAATGGGAACATGAATGGCAAGTCACCTGCAGCTGCTTGTCTTAGCCAGCTGAAGAGATTTAAAGGCTAATTCATTACACAAAATATCTATGTCTCATATTGCTTGGACTTTACAGTAAGCATAGGAGACTTCTCACCAGGCAGAAGCTGAAATGGCTGCTCAGAGCAGTGTTGGTGAGAAAACACTCAAAGACAATAAACTGAAATTCAAATGCAGCCACCTAACTCATTCCCTGACTTCACCCTCCCCATCCATTATTCATTTAAACATTAACAGCAACAAAGAAAGACCACTAACATGGGGCTCATTACAAAAGATAAGAAAAAGAAGTGGAAGGGATGTGAAACAAAAAGCCAAGTGAAAAACAGAAAAATGCTTAAGGATTTTCTGTGAAATGAAATAAAAAATAATAAAGATCAGGAAAAATAAAGTTGTTCAAGAAAGAGATATAAAGCAGGAATAAATGATAAGCAATTATAAAGATAAGAAACTGGTTAGTAGAACTTGGAAAAATGAAAAATATGCTGCTGAAAGAATCTGTCACAAAATCGCCACTTCATCACCAGGGACTAAATAATAATTGAAAATAAAATGGAAATAGCAGTAAAAGGAGAATAATCCATCGGAATAAAGAATAACAGAAGGTCAAATAAGTATTAAAGAACAGCCTCTAAAAGAGAACATGGCAAATGGAACAGGAAAAAAAACATTCAAAATTATAACACTAGGACATTTACTGAAATAAAGGCAATCTTGGATTCTGAGACTGAAAAGTCCACGCCCATTCCAGGCAAAATTGATACATTCTTGCTTACTAGAAACACATTTGGTGTTAATAGACTCCAAAGATATTGAAAAAAAGCATATGGAGGCATTTACACACAAAAATTAAAGCACCCTGTGTACGGAAAATTCATTCCTGATGTTAGACTTCCTAGTTGCAGTCTCACTGTGCTGGAGGACAATGGGCAATATCTACAAAGTCCTCAGGGGAAAGAAAATGTGACCCTATAATTTTAAATCCAAAATTTAAAAGCCAAACTCATGAGCAATTACACAGGGTGCAGAGAGATACTTTTCCAAATAATATGCAAGAAAGAGCACAGCAAATGTAGTTCTAGAAGCCCTTCCTAGAAAATATGAGAGTGAAATCTAGCCAAACGGGTGAGTGGGGAAGTTAGGATAAGTCAGATGGGTGTGAGTGTGTGGATATTTAAATAGCCGGAAGTAAAGGGCTAAAAAACAATTAGATATATGCCTTAGATACAAGTACCAAAATATATTGTAAACCATAACAATGGTGCTGGTTCTATGTTCTCCAAGTTCCACAGGTGCAACAGGTGGGTGTGGACCTGCATATGCACTGGGTCATATTACAGAAGGGTCACATTACAACACTGTGCTTGGGAAATGCATATCCCCTTTTCTGTGGGTGGTATCAAGAAGCCTGATGTTTGTCTGTGGAAAGAATGTTACTTCATCTCACTGAATTTACTCACTGCAAATACAATCCTGAGAAATGAACTAGGGCCTTACCAGTCCTGTGACATGCATGGCTTGGTTTTGTCGGATAGCCTCTCTCCAACAGGTATATTTGTAGAATATTTTTTAATTTTAATGTGTCAAATTTATTAGCCCTTTTTGATTTTTGCTAAGGGTTTTGTTATAAAAATCTTTATCTACCTTTAAGCTATAATGGCATTGTGTATATCTTTTACGTCGTTTGGTATGCATGGTCTTTTTATCCATCTAGAATTTGTTTTATTGTGGAGTATAAAAGTACGATTATTATTGTATAACCAATTGTCTTAGAACTGTTTTGTCTCAGCTGTAATGTACTTCAAAATTATAGTGTTTCCAGCATATACATGGGTCTGTTTCTGAGCTCACAATTTTGTCCTGCTGGTCTATTTGTTTTATTTCTGCACCAATTATCTATCTGAATTTTGTAATTTGTGAGAAATGCATTTTGAGTATCTGATAGGCCAGTCCTCAGGTGTTGTTCCCCTTTAAAACTGGCTTGTTTATTCTTGACCTGTCATTCTTCCATGGGAAATTTTAATAGCAGCTTAGCAAGTTCCATGAAAACTCTGTACAGATTTTGGTAGTTGAAATTATTGATCTAATTTATGGATCAATTTGGGTGACTCACTACCAAACTTAGAGTATTCAAGGGCAGTGGCTTTCACACACACAAGGCACTGATTAACACATGACTAGAAGTCTCAGGAGGTGGTTCTGGGGATGATGCAGCAATGAATTATGTGATCAGGGACCCAGGCTCTGTCCATTGCCCCTCTGCTTGTCTCAGTGGTTTAGCCATCACCAGCTAGCTTCCCTTTATAGTCGCCCAGGCAGCACGTCCACGCTGTGTCCAGGAGAAGAAGCTTCTTTCACATCCCTGTCTTTTCTCTCAGAACAAAGTCCTTTGTTTGTTTGCTTGTTTGTTTGTTTTGTTTGAGACAGGGGTTTCACTCTGTCACCTAGGCTGGAGATGTGTGGCACCATCACAGCTCCTGCAGTCTTGACCTCCCAGGCTCAAGTGATCCTCCCACCTCAGCCTCTCAGTAGCTAGGACTTCAGTGCACCACCACATCCAGCTAATTTTTTGTGAAATGAGGTTCCACTAGTTGCCAAAGCTGGGCTTGAACCACTGTGCTCAAGCAATCCTCCCTTTGGCCTCCCAAAGTGTTGGGATCCTGAGAGTGAACCACGCCAGCTGAGGGGAAAATCTTTTTTTTTTTTTTTTTTTTGGGGCTTATCAGCTGACGTTTCCTAAGACCCCGATAATCCAAGAATATGAAATGTTGTCCAAGTCATCTATATTCTTGATACTTTTCTATTCTTCATCTATCAATCTCTCTGATTCACGGGTGTGTTCAAATTTTTAGCTTAACAGATTCCTCAATGTACGTCCAATTATAGCAGGTTGTTGATTTAGTTGTTTGTATTAATTCACGTGTTTTGAATTTGATTGCAGCTGATTTTGATGGGAGAGTGTTTTTGTTTGTTTGCTTATGTCATTGCCTTTCTTTCTCTCTTGCCCTCTTTCCTACCTGTCTAACAGTTTGCCCAGCTCCTGACCCTAATCAGGAGACAAGACTTATTCTGGTGGCTCAGATTTCCTGCTATATAGTAATAATACACCAAGCTAGAAGCAGCTTGGTTCAGTTTCTTAAGGGTGAAACTGGGTCACATACACTAACAGGGAGCTGAAATTCCAAACCATCATTTTGCCAGCCTGTTTCTGGACTTGGGTTCAGCAGGCCTTCATGTCTTCAGACTTGTGACTTTAGAGATCTTTTCCTCCTTTTCCCTTCTCCTCCCTTACCCTCTCCTTTCTTCTCTCTTCCCTTTCAATCTCTAAATGTCTTTCCTGATTTCCTCTGTGTTTTATCAGTCTTTTTGCTCTGTTTTGGAAGAGATCGGATATTGGCAAAGCCTTGAACTTATAGCACCATCTCTACTGGCATTCTGTATACTACTTTTATGATTAGAAACAAAGCAATTATCATTTCAGAATAAAGGGTTCCCCTCAAAAGAAATAGTTTTATTTCTATTTTGTTAGAATAATTCCCTGAAAACAAAAGTTCTATTTGTATTTTGTGATTCTAATACTTAAAAAAACTGCTTAATGCAAATTTATATTTTTATGGCCTTTATATTTAGAGGAATAAGGGGAGAAAAAATTAATTCTGGTTGTAGAAGCTTTGATTTACCAAGATCTTAACTCTGTGTGTTGAAACTGCATTCATGGTCTTTAAATGAGCACTTGGGTGTAAACTGTTCAGTTTTACTGAATGGATACCAAAAATAGAAATGAGATACCGTTCTAGCCCCCTTCTCCTGAGAGAAAATTAATATTTTTGCCCCTTTTGCTTCTCTTGAAGTGTTTCAGTCCATTGATTTTAAGTAATTTTGTCAATGGCATTTTCCGATAGACTGGGGAGAAAGAAAGATTGCTGCATAGCTGGCTGCTGCTGTTAACATTAGGAACTATTTAGCTCCTTGAACTGAATATTCCTGCTTACTGTTATTCATCCCTATGAACTTGTCTAAGCAATTCCTATCACTGTAGTTCTTTCCAGCTCGTGCATTTTACTTTATTATTTCTATTTATTTTGTGTGTAGTCAAGGGAAAGTGAATGTAGACATTTTAATCTTATGTCCTAAAGGCACTGTCTCGAGTCCTAGATTTTTACAAGTGTTTCTTCTCATATGTATCATCCCTGATGGCTGGCAGCTATTTCATTTAATTTAAGAACTCTATGAAGTGCACAACTAAGCTTATAAATACCTGGCTAGTATCTGGGTTTCTTTACAAAGAACTGTGAAGCATAAAGCTAGCTAGAGCACACTTGATTTTCTTATATCCTCCCTTAAGCTCCTTGGTCCTTGCGGCCAAATATACCACCACAATTAAGCCAGTCCAACTAGATGGTCTTCATAGATCCCACCACTCAAAGGGGAAGAGATGGGTGAGCATCCTCCAATTGTTCTAGGGCGGTCGTGGTCAGTGCCCTCCTTCTCAAGTGGTGTAAAGAATTACCTCAGCCTTTTCCTTTCTATATCACTTGCTGTTTCCCTACCTTTCCTTCTTTGATTTTCCCTTCTCCTATAAAGAAGCCCACTTAAATTCAGTTTGATTTTTGCTCCAGAAGTGTTTTCTGGTATGCAAAGTGGAAATTATTAAAAAATCCTCTGATGATACCCAAGCTATTATTTATTTATATACACAGTCATCCCTCGGTATCTGTGGAGGTGGCTAGCTGGGACAGGCGCATGGATGCAAAATCTATGCACTCAAGTCCCGCAGTCAGCCCTCGCGAGAGCCCACAGATATGAAAGAGTCAAGCCTTCTGTATCTGCAGGGTTTCACGGTGCCCTGAATGCTGTATTTTTCGACCTGCATTTGGTTGTGGATGCAGAACCATGGACAAGATTGGCCAATTATATTAGCAGCGTGTGGTACCTGCCACCATATATATATATATATACCACACACACGCTCTCCACATCATTAATGTATCATATTACTTGTTTGTACATATTAACTCATTTTATTAATAACTGTATCTCCAATATAGTAGAAATCAGCTTCATCATTAATCATTTATATATTTAAATAAGCAGCCACATGGCATGCCTATATAATCTCCAACTACTGAACCCCTAACCCCACTGTCATCTCAATACATCCCATCCCAAATCTTCTCCACACTCTGATATTTCCCTATTTGTAATAGAATCATCACCATTTAGTAAGTAACTCAAGCTAAAAACCATAGAGTAGTTTCTAAGTCATTCTCACTATTCTACATTAAGCTTGTGTCTATGATCTGTTGCTTCTATGGAACATCATTTCTAGCCCTCCCTTCTCTCACTCTTTCTACCACCTTCTTCACTCTGTCTTTTCAGTTTCTTGCGAGGACATTTCTCCTGACTCATTTTTCTTGCCTGGAAACGGGGCCTCTGTGATAAATTTGCTGCTTCTTTTTAAACATGCACTGGCCTCTCCTATGATTCAAAACATTGGTAATTGTCTAGCATTATAATAGAGCTCAACACCCAGCATTCAAGGCCCATCACTTCTGGCTGCATTTAGCAGTTTTCCTTTTTTGGTCCTCAGCCTTGCTCTATCTTTTCTTCCTCTACCTCCCATGGGAGCTTCAGCATATACTAGCCTATTGGCAAATGCTAGCCTAATGGCACAAGATACATATCTTTTGTGCAAAATACCAGTGAAAGAGACAAAATGCCAGACAATGAAGATCATTTCATCTGGCTATTGCAATAGGGAGAATGCTCATTAATGGTGAATATCTCGAGAAAGAAAGCACTTGGGGTTCCTGAAGCATTATAGAAAAGGGAGTTACCTACATCATTCCTTGAGCCTTACAGGAGTCACGTAGGGAAGGGATGGAGAAATGTCTTATTTTGAAATGTGCTGGGGCAGAGTGGTCTGTTGGGAATGTAATTCTGGAACAGTGGTGGGCTGCACCTGTCATTACTATTTTGGGGGCAGAGCTCAGGTAAAGTTCAACATTGTCAACTCTTAACTGGCTACTCTCTGGAACTTCTCCACTCCCCGACTACCTATGGCCCGATCTTTTAGTCTTAGCCTCAATTGGCGCTTGAGGCTGACCTTTGCTTACCCACACCAGGCTCTCTTGTCCCTCACAACATAGTTAGGTTTGACAAATGAAAGTATGAGCAGAATATTTGGGGCCAGAGTGAAAGACATTGGGTGTAGTTATTTTCCTTATTCTTCTTATCCCAGTTCTAGGGTGGCTAGATCTTTCCATGGCTTCTCTTCACGCGGATATCAAAATCACCTCCAGGATCTCAGAATCACCCTTCCCTTCTCCCCTCCCTCCCTCTTGGCTGCAACCTGGACCTAGAGGTGTTAACTGCTTTTCCAAAGTTGCTAGTCCCTGGGTGCCTCCACGATTCCTTATTGGGTTCTTTTCACCCTACCCACACTTTTATAGCTTGCCCCTTTATTGAATTATGTTCCAGTTTAAAAGCTCTTTTGGCTTCTCTATTTTTCTCCCAGGCAATTCATTTGTTCCCTCAACCACTGGGAAACTTCTCCCCACTTGTCCAGCCTATAGAGGATTCCCTGCTTTGTCCACACAGTTCACATGAGACTTCATAACACCTTCCTCTGTGCTGGTGGCATTTTGGACATACATTGTGGTGAAACATTTGTGAACTGTTTCCTCCTCTCTACCTGTGTTGTGGGTTTTCTCAAGGTTGGGATATGACTTGTCTTACACTTGGTGTTTACAGAGCTATAGCGGTGCTTGGTGCACTAAATTATTTGATAAATGCGACTGCGAATAAATGATTAGAGTGATAGAATTGGCATAAGTGGGAGATTTATTAGAAGCATAGTAAGAGATGATGATTGTTTGAGTCATTTCTTTCTTTCTTTTTTTTTTTTTTTTTTTTTTTTTGAGACAGAGTCTTGCTCTGTGAAAGCAGGCTGGAGTGCAGTGAGCATCTCGGCTCACTGCAGCCTCCACCCCAGATTCAAGAGATTCTCCTGCCTCAGCCTGCTGAGTAGCTGGGATACAGGTCACGTGCCACCATGAGGAGGCTAATTTTTGTATTTTAGTAGAGATGGGGTTTTGCCCATGTTGGTCATCACTGGTCTCGAACTCCTGATCTCAGTTATCTATCACCTTGACTTCCCAAAATGCTGGCATTACAGGTGTGAGCCACCAGCCCAGCCTATTTAATTCATTCTTTTGCCATTTTGAGTAGTCCTCTTATAGAAAATAGAATTCCAAGAGAATTAGAAAACAAAGAAATCACTTGATTACTTAGTAAATAATTTTTTATTTTGAAAGTTGCCAGAATATCTATTTGAGCATAGATTTTATTTTTTGCTTGTTTTAAATTAAAAGAACAGAGAGAAGCCAGACCAACTAGCACTTGATAAATATCCAAATCAAAAAACTGTCCATGGAGCTTTTTGAAAGAACAAACGGGGAGATGTTTTGTTTACTTCATAGCAGTGCTGCTCCCTTCCCAGGTGCAATAATCAGGGCTGATCAGCAGTAAAGGGGAGCTTAAAATTAGTTGTTTAGTATCATTGATCCTAGAAACCACTTCTGATATTTCCCTTATAAGATTCTCTTTTTTACCTAATGCTTACAAATGATGAGTTAATGGAGTGCGACACATAGCGTGGCACATGGATACATGTAAACAAACTACACATTGTACATGTACCCTAAAACTTAAAATTATAACAATAATAATAATAATAATTTTATTCTGTAATAGATCATGGCATTTGACATCTTTTATATCCCTTATGTCCCTATAGGAATAAGGAAACAGCAAAGATACAGATGGGGGAGAAAATATGCGGTACAAAAACAAATAATCAATTAGAAAATGGGCAAATATTAAGAAGATATAAAGGGACATTTCACTAAAGAAGATGGCCAATAACACACTAAAAGGTGTCAAATACCATTAGCTATTACTGAATAAAAGAATTAAGTCACAATGAAATATCGTTTATATGTATCTATTTGAATGGCTAAAATGAAAAAATACTCACTTAACCATGTGACTTGTGCCTGTAATCCCAGCTATTCCAGGCTGAGGCAGCAGAATCACTTGAACCAGGAGGTGGAGGTTGCAGTGAGCAGAGATCGTGCCGCCACACTCCGTCCTGGGTGACAGAGTAAGATGCTGTCTAAAATTAAAAATAAATAAAAAAAACTAAAAATAAAAATAAAATTTTGACCCTTAAAAAAAGATTCTCTTTTTACTTAGTGTGTGTATATTAATTTATTTTAATCCATGTTCATTTAGTAAATGTATAATAAAATCCAAGTTGGATTTAGATAGTAAAACTTTTAAAATTAATAAAACTAAAAATTATATAATTGATCAAGTCAGGACTAAAACCTTGATTCTATTCTATTTTATTTATACCTTCACCTATTTGAAGGCCCATTGGTCATGTAAAATTTCTGCAGTGTCATTCTATACATCCCATTAAATTATATCAAATATTTAAAGCTGTTTTTTGCTGTTTATTTTTTTAACCCAATTATCTGACTATAAACAATTTTCTATTTGAATTACCATTATATTTTCAATTCTTTTTAAAATATAAGTTGTCTGATGCTTTGAGGCAATGTGGCCTGCACTGCCTAGAATTTGCTATTCAAAAGGCAGCTTGTGAAATTTTTGAAAGTGGGCACTGTTAATGAAAGATTGTCCCTGGACAGCAGGCTTAGTGGAGTGGAACTTTGTGCTTATGACTGGGGATGTAATATAAGTAAGATCTCTTACCACTTACCCTGGTGCCTAAAATTTCTATCATTGCAGGTATTGTTTCAAATTAAAGATTATGACTCTTAAGAATCCTTCTTCTGAATATAGCTATATTACATGGGAATATGAATACATTAACGATCATTAGCCATTAACAATTTAGCAAAAATGCTTGATCTGGCCTAGAAATGGCTCTACACCAAGAGTTGGCAAACTTTTAAAAATGAGTCTGTCTACTAAATATTTTAGGCTTTTTGGCCTGTGATCTCAATTGCAACTATTCCTCTACTGTTATAGTAGAAAGCAGGCACAGAATACTTAAATTAATGAGTATGGCTTTGTTACAATGAAACTTTATTAATAAAACAGGTGGTAGGCCAGATATGGCCCCATGGGCCATCCTTTGCCTCCCCTGCTTTTGAGGGACTGAGGAGGCTGGCAGATGAGTTTACATCTCCAGGGTATGTTACTTCTCAGCATTTTATCTTGCTGCCCTCATCATGGACTGATGCCACGTGTATGTGCCTTACCAAATAATCCTGATATTGACTCAGGGTCCAGTTTGGCTGTGAATCTAACCTCAGAGGTCCAACTCACCTTGCACTTTAAATTTTTCTTCTTTAAAATGTTGCAGTAGTTATTGTGGTTCTCCTGAGAAAAAGAACCAATGGGGAGACTAGATAGATAGATAGATGGATAGATAATAGATAGAGATAAAGAGATTTATTCTGGGAGTTGGTTCACATAATTATGGAAGCTAAGAAGATACAGTCTACTGTCTGCAAGCTAGAGAACCAAAGCTGGTGATGTAATTCTAGTCTGAGTTCAAGACCAAGAGAATCAGAGTCAGTGTCTGAGGACAGGGGAAAAATGGATGTCTAGCTCAAACAAAGAGAGCATTTGCCCTTCCTCTTCCTTTGTATCTAGGCCCTCAGTGGATTGGACAATGCCCACCGCGTTGCTCCAGGACAATCTTCTTTACTCATTTTATTGATTTGAATGCTAATCTCTTCCAGAAACACTTAAGACCACCCAGAAGTAATGCTTTGCCAGCTATCACAGGCACTTATAGCTCAGTCAAGTTGGCCTGCCTGAGTGTATTAAAATGTTAAGTCTTAAGGTTAAGAGACCTTATTTATTATTTCTTTGGTATCTCCTATACTATCCAGTACTTTTATAGACACTGGATAATCAATGTTAACCAAAGATCGGTAAACATCAGTATCTTCATTTTTCTTCTAAAGACAACTGAGTGAAGATTAGTATCTTAAATTTTTTCTTCTAAAGACACAGGAACTAAAATTATGATATGATGTAGCAAAGTTAGGGAACATAGTCTACAATAACCCTCACTCACAGTACCATTTGAGTTTTGGAGTTCCCAAGACCATGCTCAGTTTCAATAATTTTAGAGAAGCAAAAGGTAAACACATTCAAAAGAAGCTAGCAGAGGCTAGAAGTAACTAAAATCAAAGCAGAACTGAAGGAAATAGAGACACAAAAAACCCTTCAAAAAATTAATGAATCCAGGGTGGTTTTGGAAAGATCAACAAAATTGATAGATGCAGCTATAGGAGCTAATGAAGATAGAGAAAGAATCAAATGGGTACAATAAAAAAAAAATGAAAAAGGATATCACCAGTGATCTGCAAATACAAAATACCATCAGAATACTACAAACACACTCTAGGCAAATAAACTAGAAAATCTAGAAGAAGTGTTGGCCAGTGGTGGCTCAAGCTTGTAATCCTAGCACTTTGGGAGGCCGAGGCGAGATTGGATCCGCGAGGTCAGAATCGAGACCATCCTGGCTTACATGGTGAAACCAGTCTCTACTAAAAATACAAAATTAGCCAGTGGTGGTGACCTGTAGTCCAGCTACCGGGCTGAGGCAGGGAAGAGATAGGCGTGAACCAGGTGGGCTGCAGTGAGCCAACATTCATGTACTGCACACTCCAGCCTGGAGCGACAGAAGGCGAGACTCCGATCTCAAAATGGATAAATTCTTGACATATAAGCCCTCCCAAGACTAAACCAGGAAGAAGTTGAATCTCTGACTAGACCAATAACAGGCTCAAGTGGCAATAATTGATAGCTTACCAGCAAAAGAGTCCAG
>JAKGGE010000978.1:0-14293 GCA_023748175.1 Hoolock leuconedys
AGAGCAAACAAAAGCTAGCAGAAGGCTAGAAGTAACTAAAATCAAAGCAGAACTGAAGGAAATAGAGACACAAAAAACCCTTCAAAAAATTAATGAATCCAGGAGGTGGTTTTTGGAAAAGATCAACAAAATTGATAGATCGCTAGCAAAGCTAATGAAGAATAGAGAAAAGAATCAAATAGATGCAATAAAAAATGAAAAAGGGGATATCACCAGTGATCTCACAGAAATACAAAATACCATCAGAGAATACTACAAACACCTCTAGGCAAATAAACTAGAAAATCTAGAAGAAATGGATAAATTTGGCCAGGCGTGGTGGCTCACGCTTGTAATCCTAGCACTTTGGGAGGCCGAGGCGGGTGGATCACGAGGTCAGGAGATCGAGACCATCCTGGCTTACATGGTGAAACCCCGTCTCTACTAAAAATACAAAAATTAGCGAGGCGTGGTGGTGAGCCTGTAGTCCCAGCTACTCCGGAGAGCTGAGGCAGGAGAATGGCGTGAACCGGGAGGTGGAGCTTGCAGTGAGCCAACATTGCGCCACTGCACTCCAGCCTGGGCGACAGAGCGAGACTCCGTCTCAAAAAAAAAAAAAAAAAAAAAAATGGATAAATTCCTTGACATATAAGCCCTCCCAAGACTAAACCAGGAAGAAGTTGAATCTCTGACTAGACCAATAACAGGCTCTGAAATTGTGGCAATAATTGATAGCTTACCAACCAAAAAGAGTCCAGGACTAGATGGATTCACAGCCGAATTCTACCAGAGGTACAAGGAGGAACTGGTACCATTCCTTCTGAAACGTTCCAATCAATAGAAAAAGAGGGAATCCTTCCTAACTCATTTTATGAGGCCAGCATCATCCTGATACCAAAGTCTGGCAGAGACACAACCAAAAAAGAGAATTTTAGACCAATATCCTTGATGAACATTGCTGCAAAAATCCTCAATAAAATACTGGCAAACCGAGATCCAGCAGCACATCAAAAAGCTTATCCACCATGATCAAGGGGGCTTCATCCCTGGGATGCAAGACTGGTTCAACATACACAAATCAATAAATGTAATCCAGCATATAAACAGAACCGAAGACAAAAACCACATGATTATCTCAATAGATGCAGAAAAGGCCTTTGACAAAATTCAACAACCTTCATGCTAAAAACTCTAAATAAATTAGGTATTGATGGGATGTATCTCAAAATAATAAGAGCTATCTATGACAAACCCACAGCCAATATCATACTGAAATGGCAAAAACTGAAAGCATTCCCTTTGAAAACTGACACAAGACAGGGATGCCCTCTCTCACCACTCCTACTCAACATAATGTTGGAAGTTCTGGCCAGGGCAATCAGGCAGGAGAAGGAAATAAAGGATATTCAATTAGGAAAAGAGGAAGTCAAATTGTCCCTGTTTGCAGATGACATGATTGTATATCTAGAAAACACCATTGTCCCAGCCCAAAATCTCCTTAAGCTGATAAGCAACTTCAGCAAAGTCTCAGGATACAAAATCAATGTACAAAAATCACAAGCATACTTGTACAGCAATAACACACAAACAGAGTGCCAAATCATGAGTGAACTCCCATTCACAATTGCCTCAAAGAGAATAAAATACATAGGAATCCAACTTACAGGGGACGTGAAGGACCTCTTCAAGGAGAACTACAAACCACTACTCAATGAAATAAAAGAGGATACAAACAAATGGAAGAACATTCCATGCTCATGGGTTGGAAGAATCAATATTGTGAAAATGGCCATACTGCCCAAGGTAATTTATAGATTCAGTGCCATCCCCATCAAGCTACCACTGACTTTCTTCACAGAACTGGAAAAAACTACTTTAAAGTTCATATGGAACCAAAAAAGAGCCCGCATCGCTAAGTCAATCCTTAGCCAAAAGTACAAAGCTGGAGGCATCACGCTACCTGACTTCAAACTATACTACAAGCCTACAGTAACCAAAACAGCATGGTACTGGTACCACAACAGAGACATAGATCAATGGAACAGAACAGAGCCCTCAGAAATAATGCCACATAACTACAACTGTCTGATCTTTGACAAACCTGACGAAAACAAGCAATGAGGAAAGGATTCTCTCTTTCAGAAACGGTGCTGGGAAAACAGGCTAACCATATGTAGAAAGTTGAAACTGGATCCCTTCCTTACACCTTATACAAAAATTAATTCAAGATGGATTAAAGACTTAAATGTTAGACCTAAAACAATAAAAACCCTAGAGGAAAACCTGGGCAATACTATTCAGGACACAGGCGTGGGCAAGGGCTTCAGGTTTAAAACACCAAAAGCAATGGCAAGAAAAGCCAAAATTGACAAATGGTATTTCATTAAACTAAAGAGCTTCTTCACAGCAAAATACACTACCATCAGAGTGAACAGGCAACCTACAAAATGGGAGAAAATTTTTGCAACCTACTCATCTGACAAAGGGCTAATACCCAGAATCTACAATGAACTCAAACAAATTTACAAGAAAAGAAAACAGCCCTATCAAAAAGTGGGCAAAGGACATGAACAGACACTTCTCAAAGAAGACATTTATGCAGTCAAGAAAACACATGAAAAATGCTCATCCTTCCTTTGTGCATCAGAGTAATGCAAATCAAAACCACAATGTGATACCATCTCACACCAGTTAGAATGGCCATCATTAAAAAGTCAGGAAAAAACAGATGCTGGAGACGATGTGGAGGAATAGGAACACTTTTACACTGTTGGTGGGACTGTAAACTAGTTCAACCATTGTGGAAGTCAGTGTGGCAGTTCCTCAGGGACCTAGAACTAGAAATACCATTTGACCCAGCCATCCCATTACTGGTTATATACCCAAAGGACTATAAATCATCTGCTATAAAGACACATGCACATGTATGTTTATTGTGGCACTATTCACAAGAGCAAAGACTTGGAACCAACCCAAATGTCCAGCAACAATAGACTGGATTAAGAAAATGTGGCACATATACACCATGGAATACTAAGCAGCCATAAAAATGATGAATTCATGTCCTTTGTAGGGACATGGATGAAACTGGAAACCATCATTCTCAGTAAACTATCGCAAGGACAAAAAACCAAACACCGCATGTTCTCACTCATAGGTGGGAATTGAACAATGAGAACACATGGCCACAGGGAGGGGAACATCACACTTCGGGGACTGTTGTGGGATGGGGGGAGAAGGGAGGGATAGCATTAGGAGATACAATGCTAAATGGCGAGTTAATGGGTGCGGCACACCAACATGGCACATGAATACTTATGTTACAAACCTGCACATTGTGCACATGTATCCTAAAAGTTAAAGTATAATAATAAAATAAAATAAAATAAAAAAACAAAATATACACTAATACAGATTAACCAACTAAAAAAAAGTAGAGAAAGGTCATTTAAAAAATATAAAGGATACAGTAATAATCTAACACGTTGAAATCTAAGAAGGAGAAAACAGCTGGTCTGAACAGCATTTTAAGTGGCAATGTTAGAGGTTTTATCAAAATTGCCAATAATATTAAACCACACGTTCAGGCGGCTTTGCAAACCAAAGGAAAACACACACAGAGGACACACCTAGAAACATAATGGGACAATTTCTGAAAAGTAAAAGAAAAATGTAAAGAGCACTTGATAAAATAATTGAGCTAACTACAAGGAGAAAGAGTTGACTGATAACAACCTTCTCAAATGAATCAACGAAAGCCAACAAGTGAGGTATTTATATCTTTCAAGTCCTGAAATAAAATAAGTGCCGACCTAGAACTGTCTACTTGGTGGACACATCCATCACAAGCCAAGATACAATAAAGAATTTCTCCCAAGCAGACCCACAGGAAAGGAAATACTAAAGATTACTCTTCAGGTAGAAGAGCCATGATCCCTGATGAGAGTTTGCAGTTAGAAGAACGATTTTTTTTTAATGAAAGAAATAAACATGGAGAGAAATTTATTTGGATATCGACTATATAACAGAATGCTATCTCATAAAGTTTAAAATGTATCTTCCATACAACAGCAGAAGCGTATAAGTTGTGAGTTGGATAAATTAATTTTAAAATATCGTCATGTTTTTTTTGCAAATAGACAAATGTACCAATTATATTAGACACTGAAGTCAAGAATGCACGTTGTGATAAACCAGTTAAAACATAATCAGACCAGATTTTTTAAATGGACTCTCTTAAAGTTTTTATAATTTATATTTATATTTCACATATGTTGAGAGTAAATAATGGAAAAGCATGCAATGCAAATATTAACCAAAAGATAGCTTTAGCTGTACTTATATTCACATTTAAAAAGTTGGACACAGTTAAGTCTCAGTGATTTTTTTTACACAACAGGTAAACTGTGCAGTTATAATTAGTATTATATTATGCTCTTGGCCTGATTACAAAAGGGAAAGGGGCGATCATACCAGACAATGGCAGAATGAAGCAACAAGGAGTAGAGTTACAGAACATGATGCTGTAACTGGGACTGGAGTTACTCTTTTAGAGTTAAAGAATAGTAAACCGGACAAAATATATGAAATATTTTTTGCAGTACTGAACATCAGGCAGCACAGGACTGTGCTCTGCAAGAGAAGGAGCCAGAATGAGTCCCGCTTTATTCCCAGGTTCTCCGTGACAGCAGTGGAGAGGAATCCCAGAGAGAGCAGACATTGTCATTGCATTGAGGAACCAAATAAAAATCAAAAAAGTTAAGCAGCTGGAATGTGTAGTAGAAGAGAACGTTTACAGAAAAAGGAACCAAGAATCACCATAAGGTTTCTCCCAAGTCCCTAAGTCAAATGAACATAGGATGAAATTCTAAGGAGCTCAGCAAAGGACTCTACCAGGGAGTTGGAAGAACACTTCCCTGGCATCACATGACAGGAAGACATGTTAGCTCTGAGCAGCCAGAGAAGGGAATCCCCTCTGTACATCCAGGATATTCAGTAAAGACCGCTGGAGGTTCATGCCCCAGTGACAGTGCTAATTTAGCTCCAAATTACAGGTGGCTCTAGACTAACTCAACAAAGTTTAAAGAGAAGATTTAAAACAACAACGGAAAAATACTCATCCTGAAGTTACTGAACTGCGTGCCACAACATTGTTCAAAGGTAGCCAATAAAATCTAGATATTCAATAGCACAACATCAAAATACCCCCCCCCAAAAAACACTCTGACATGCAAAGAAGCCAGAAAATATATATTATTAAGATATATATTAACAGGATAAAAATAAACCAGGCATGGTGGCATGCGGCTGTAATACCCGCTATTCAGGAGGCTGAGGCAGGAGAATTGCTTGAACCTGGGAGGTGGAGGTTGCAGTGAGCCGAGATGGTGCCACTGCACTCTAGCCTGGGCGAAAGGGTGAGTGAGATTCCTTCTCGAAAAAAAAAAACAAACGTTGCAAAGTCATACTCACCATTCTGCTCTTGTCAGACAATTAAGGGGTCTTTGAATACTTCAGCCCTAATAATTTGCTTCCTAACATACATATTGCAGTGCTTATCTAATTTTAAATATCTTTTTTGTTTCAACACCTAATTTTTTATTTAGATCTACCTGTATGTTTACAATATATTTTGCTCTTTGTTCATTCTTTGATTTCAGAACTTCAACCTTTCTGAAGCATGTTTTCAGAATTTCTTTTTAGTTTCTTTAGTGGAATTCTGCTGGTGGCGTTTTGTTTTTTGTCTCTAAATATGTTATTTAGCCATAGGTTGATGAATATTTTTCTTGGTTGAGAATTTCAGAATGGCATTATTATTCTTAAGAAATAATATTGTTTATTTTACCTTTCATTCTTTCAGATTTCAATACGATTAATTAAAGGTGATTTGATTTTTCTAGTGCTAATTGAAATATTTTCCCTTCCTGATTGTTTACTGTTTCTCCAGGAGATACGTAGGTGTAGGTTTATCTCCATTGTAGCTTGCTTAGCATGCACTGAATTTTTGAATATACGGATTAGTGTCTTACAAAAGTCTAGAGAACTTTCAGCCAAAATACCATCACATATTGTCCCTTCCCAGTTCCCTTCTTCTGTGAGAACACTCACTAAACACATGCTACACTTTCTCACTGTATCTTCCATGTCTCTTAATGATTCTGTCCACATTTTGCATATTTTTAAATGATCTGTAATGCATTCTGAAATATTTATTAACTCTCACCATGGCCATGTCTAATCTGATGAGTTCATTTTTGAGTTTTTAATTTAAAATAATATATTTTTATACAAACAACTTTTCAAATTTGCTACATCAATTTTTTAGTCTCCTAAAAATATTCTTTTTTTAAATTTTTTTAAAGCAAATGTGCTTTATAATCTAACAGTGATATTTCTACTAATGAACCTTTGTGGATCTGTTTGTACTCTTTTTCTGCTTTCCTTTCAAATGGTGGAATATCATTTCCTTGTGTACTTTGATGCCTTTGAATGACAAATATGTATTTTTCTTTGAAAATTATTTTTGTGCACTTTTGAGGTTGAGTAAGAAGAAAATTTGCCACAGAGAATTTGAATTTTTTTGTGAGTCTACTAAAGGCACCACCATTCTGGGACCACGTTATGTTAATTCTTGGCCTAAAGGTGTTTGGACGTATGTTTGGACTGCACATTTAAACAATTTTTTATTAATTGCTGTAAATCATCAATGATTGAGTTTCTTTGAATCTATCCAATCTCAAGTCATTTTTATTTGCCATTTCCAGGAAATGTGAAATGGGACTAATTTACCTCTGATTCTTCTTTATACTGAGGATATAAATTTTGGTCCTAGCTTTAGGGAGGACCTCCTGTGTGATGCCCTATCTTGGGAAAAACTATGTATTTCTTTACTGTCCTATGTGATGTATGACAGTAGGAATCCGCACTCATTCATTTTGGTACATGTCCGTAGGGCAAAATCAGTTTCGGTGTTTAGGTATATCTTGTCTGCTCCCTGCATTCCCATGGTTTTGACCTTATATTTTACTTTTTTTTGTGAACATACCAATGCTTCAATTTTTTTCCAGTAATATAATCAACTATATTATAAGAAAGAGAACAATTTTGATAAAACACAAATTTCATATTTTCCTACTCTAATTGGCTTTTGTGTAAAAATACAGGTAAAATTTATTTGTGCTTTTTTGCAATTTCTGTTTTGCTATTCTCTGTTTGTCTATGTCTTCTCCACATAGACACAATTAGGGAATTTTGTACACTCTTGTGCCAACTGCTTTGATAGTAACAAAATATATTTCTCAAACTCCTAAGTATAAAACTCAAGTATCCACAATTTAAATTCTTTTTCCCTCACTTTTATTATGTTTCCAGTCTCAATAGAAATCGATGCCAATGCAGAAATACAAGCATTATTCTAATATTTCTCACATATTACAGATATAGATTAAATTTTCTAGACCTCCTTAAATACTATCATTTTTCACTACTTTTATCTTAACTGTTCAACATTTTCTATAATATTAATATATTGTGAAAATTTCCTTAGTTTCTTATTTGTCCCAGGTTAAATGTTTTGCAGACTCTACCTCACCCTGTGAAGCATAAACATTGTACATGCTGTACAAATAATACATAGTTTGTGTGCTTAGAGATTGCACGATTTTTATTTGGTTGACAATAGCTAATGTTTTCTTCTTCATTTTCTATTTCCTGGTTTTTCTTCATCTAGTATATACTACATTATCATAAAAATAAGAAGGTTTTACAAACTAAAGCCAAAGTAACCCTAGGAATAAAATGCACAAATAAAATATATAAACATACAATTAGATGTACCATGTACCCTTCTAATTTATTTAGACATTTAATTTTAGTACAATTTTAATTAAAGTCTGTGTATTATCTGTCATCGTCTTAGTATTTTTTATATAACAAATTTTGTAAATCAAAAAGTCTCAATGTCATTAGAAACTATCTTGGCAGAGGTTGATCTGCAAGGAATAATTCCACCCCCAAATTATGCCACTGAGAATTTCACTATACCATAATTATTTTAATCAGTTTCAGAGGAATAATAAATTTCAAAATTGTTCAAGGTACTTGTTGTAGTTCAAGTACATTTTGACAGGTGTAAAACTGTAGACGGACTGATACAAACATATTCTAATTGATTCAAAAATATATGGGACCTATTTTAAAATCTAGATTTTAAAATGTCGTGTCAACATATACATGTTCTCCTTGTGAAATAATTGCTTTTTATTCTCTGGATAGAATAGTTTAATCTTTAAACCTTCAATTCACTGTTAAAAACAAAGTATTAGATAAGGATATGCTTATAAAAATAATTCAAAACTAGCTTTTCAATTCAGAAATATATGTGAACAATCAAGAAGCATCTAATGGATTTCAAGGAGAAATGGGTTAGTACTTTATTCCATAGGTCTCAATTTTTCCTAGACACAAGGCTTCCTTTAAAATAATTGTAGGCATTTAATAAACCATGTAAACTAAAAAGAAGAAATTGTGACATTGCCGCTAAGGTTTTTTAAATCTTTGGACATGAATCGATATATATATTTTTAATTTTATCTTAATTAGACATTGTGAGTTCACCATCTTACTGTCAGTATAGCATCCAAGCTGATTATCACAGATTACGAGTTCAACTATCAACTGTGTTCTGAGTGTTTAATAAAATAAACGAATATATTTATTTGGGTATTCTTAAAGCAGGAGTGAGGACACAGAGAAAGTGAGACAAGGAAGAGAGAACAAAGTAAAACAGGAAAGATAGAAAAGCCAATAGCACATGTGTTAAGAGGCAAGTTCCTGTGTTAGATATCTGGGCTTAATTCTATG
Organism: Hoolock leuconedys; assembly: GCA_023748175.1. Lineage (NCBI taxonomy): Eukaryota > Metazoa > Chordata > Mammalia > Primates > Hylobatidae > Hoolock > Hoolock leuconedys. Next base: position 8,842 of record JAKGGE010000978.1, read on the forward strand.
GGAAGCTATGTGGAACATGCCTCAGAATGACATCACTGAATCCAGGGAGATTCTTCTTAGTTACCCTCACCTTTTCTTCCCACTACATGCCCAGTAACAAGCTCCCGTGCTGCTAGAGAAAGTCCTCAGCTAGAAACAGGTGCAAATTCTGGAGATGAGACCTTGTAGAGTGTTAAGAATGGTTTTCTTCCCAGCAGCTACAGGTAAGGAATAGGGGCTGGGCTATTAATCCATCCGCTACAAATCAATATACCCCTTAAGCTCCTTTTGGTGATCGACAATGTATTTAAAAAGATTAGATGATCAAGAAGGGCTGCAGAAAGGAGGAAACAGAAACAAACAGCACACCTCTTGGTGTATTTTTATTCATTTCATCAGTTTCAAGGAAAATGCGTTGGGAGCTCCTGGCATAGAGAATGTCACAAAGACATGTTTTCAATAGTGGTGCTATCCCTAGGGCAGAGAAGTCCCAGAGAAAGCCCAGGTGGCTGCTGGAACAAAGTCAGACACCGTGCCACCTGTCCACACTTCTTGGCTCTGCCATCATGCTGAAGATCGGTTTAAAGGACTGGCTTCCCTCCCCCCAAAATTAAAAGAGCACAAACTGAGAAACTGAATGTAGGAGACAGCAGTGGATTATGCTGTTCTCAGGGGTCACCTCAGGTTTGGAAGCATTCTTTCAAATTAACCCATCTCAGGCCATCTGCAGAGAAGAAAGGTGGTACCTAACTTTTTTTCTTGTCAGCATTTGGTTAGGGGTGTTTTATTGACCAAATGTGTTCCCACAACATAGTTTTTTGTAACTAACTAAATATAGTAGATTTTTAAATTTTATCATCAAAATCTATAGACAATTTTTAATTAAAATAGACTCCACATCTATGTCCTGCTTTTCTTCTTATTATTAATTACATTTCTGTATAAAAGAACAAGACTTCAGAATCAAGAATATCTTGTCTCTTGGCATTGAATTTATACAAGGTGCTCTTCCTTTAATGCTGTCTCAAAGGACATATTTTTACTCATTAAAAAGGAAGATCGGAATCTAGTTGTATGCACTGCTCCAACGTATTAATAATTAAAATTAGGAGGTAAATGTGGTCAAAGCTACAGAAAGACTTGAGATGCCATTTATATTGACGACTGTATAGCACTCTACAAACAGAAATTGTTAAATAATAGTTTATATAAATATTTTGTAGCATTTCAAATATTTTAGTGCCTGAAGTTTCTCCTCTTACATAGTTCAGATTATCAATTTGAAGACTTACTCCACTAGTTAATATGTTTTTAGTCTCGCTTGAGTATTATATAAAAGCAATTTTCAGTTAAATGTGTTCCACTTACATAAAACATCACAAATTAGTGAGTATTTAATTACATTTTCATGTTCCTGTAATGTCTTTAGAAGATTTTCATATTATTACTTATCAATGTATGTATGCTTTGTCAAAGAAAAATCAATCATATATATCATTGAAATTGAAAATTTTTGAAAGTACTTATTAATTCTATTGAAAATCCACATCCATTGGAACAATTACAATATAATATTGTGAACATGTAAGTATATATCCTATGTCTATTTTATATATAAGCATATATGATTAAAAATATAGTTAAGAAAAATTTTTACACCTAGTATTAGAAAGTAAAAATTAGTTAACTTCAGATGATTATTTTTTAATTAAGATATAATTATTTTGATTTGGGTGATTTAAATAAACAAAAATATTAAATTACATGACAAAACGTTATTTATAAAATATTTACGATTTTTACATTGGTTTTACCACTTTATTCCACTATTTCATTTTAAGATGACCTGCCTTGTTTAAAACACTGTATTCATCTTAATTAAATTAAATTCCATTTGTAAAAAATTTAACAAATGATTTGCTGTATTATACAGTGCGGTTATAAACTGAGTCAGTATCTCAAGATTTGATCCCCATTATCATCATCTGTGGCCCTATTTGTTTTATAAATGTATTGTCTTTTTCCATGCCTGTCACATCTCTATTGCTCATTCATTTTTCTCTTTGTCCCTTATAGGGAGCATTGCCTATCTCTAGATTAAGCAAAAGTTGCATCTTAAAGAAGCACAATAACCTGCTCAATCTTTCTCACACAGAGAAATGTTTGTTGAGTGATTAAAGTGTAGACGATGATACAAAGAGCTTGATTAAATTAGATGCCAGAGTACCCTTGTGATTCAGAATATGAATGTTATTTAATTTCTTTGAAATCAATAATTGCTGAGGGACATTAATTAATGCCAATATTTCAGAAGTTGTTCTAGTTAGAGAAATGTATACAACATGCAAAGGATTCAGAACTCTGAAGGGCAACGTTATTCTGTAATTAAGAATTAAGAATTAATTCCCATTAATTATTGGGGAGAAATAATTATTAAGAATTAACGACTGAGAAAATGTTTTAACTTTTTATTTAGAAAATTATTTTGTGCATGAGCATTACTGCAAGTTTTGCAAGAGACTTATATTGAAAGAAACCATTATGTGCACAAGATGAATTTAATAACGTCTTGATATTTTCCACGATCACAGTTTTATTTGGTAAATCTTTAAATGTACATCATCTAAAGATAATAAATGAATCTTGGAAAACTTGTAGGTAAGGGTAAATATTAGGATGCATCCAATTACATTTACACACATGTACAATTACATTTACACACATGTACAATTACATTTACACACATGTACAATTACATTTACACACATGTACAATTACATTTACACACATGTACAATTGATTTTAACTAATATTTTTAAGAGCCAGCAGGATTGATATATAGTTGAACCTGAAAAATATTTATTATATACATGTTTAAAATACACAAAGAATTAAATAGTAATTAAACTAGGCCTTTGAAACTCTACTAAAATATAAGCTGTGAACATTTTGTGATCATTACAAATTCTTACAATGAATAAATATTTTTATTTTTATAATGTTAATATGTTTGATGCATGGGTACATTTTTTACAATGTATTACTTTATTTTTGTCATAGAGTCATGTCATGCATAATAACATTTCAGTCAAAGATGGATTACCTATACAAAAGTGGTCCCATGAGTTTAAAATACATATTTTTACATACTTTTCTATGTTTAAGTATGTTGAGATACATAAACTCTTACCACTGTGTTCTTATTGCCTGCAGTATTCAGTACAGTAATGTAGTACACAGGTTTGTAGCCTAGGAGAGAGAGGCTATACCATATCACCAAGACGTGGTAGGCTGTACAATCTAGGTGTTTGTAATATACTCTCCGATGTTTGCAAAATGATGAAATTGCCTATGGATGCATCTCTTAGAACATATTCCTATCATTCAGTGATGTGTGACTGTACTAAAATGCTCAATCTAAGTTTCAATGCCCTCCATAAAATTGTACTGTGAAATACAAATCTCTCACCCATGGCCTGAATATGTTTGCAAACTAAGCAGATCATGGGAAGGAGAATGTGTTGGCATCGCTGGGATGATTTTCTCACACTACATAATAATATCTCCAGACTTCGCGAATATGAGCCACTTGCATAGAGTGAAAGTAGGCATCTCTTTGCTGGGAAATGTATCAAATGGGAGTGTGAACTGTTTTTAAAAGATACTTGTTTGTTTGTAGCCGGTAGGCCTACAGTGGCTCATGGCAATGGTTGAGGTTGCTAAGATTTGGTGGAAGGAGGCAAAATGAAATGGCCACATATATGCTATATGGATCAATTGTTTCTGTTGAGTTACAGATTCAGCTGGCTATTTCTCCCAATGTTATTTGGAGAAAAAAAAACATGATGGTAATTTCGGGGTAACAAATACAATATTTGATGAAAGCAAATTTATTGAGGGTTAGACAAACTACAAGATACTTTAGGCTGTAAAGTCAACGCGAGATTTCTGGCCCAAATTGTGCAGAGTTTGGGTCCAGCTGCAAAGTTCAAAGGAAGAGGCCATATATGACTTCTCACTTCTGACACCGACTGCCAGTTCAGGGGTTTCCCCAGAACACCCTCAGTTTCAAGAATTTACTAGAAGACTCACAGAACTCATTGAATGCTATTGTACTCGTGGTTTATAATAGAGAAAGGGTAGAAATTAGGACCATTCAAAGGAAGAGACATATCATGTAAGGTGGAATCTAGGAGGATTTTGAATGTTAAGTTTCCATTGTCTTCAGTACATATTACCTGTCATTGTTGTACAGCAATAAACACGGAGTACTACCAACCTGGTGAGCTCACCTGATGCTAAAAGGACACTATTTAGAAAATGAAAAGACAAATGAAAGGATGAGATAAGATGACTTTCCACATTAAGGCAATGGGAAAAATAACAAACTAAACCTAAAGCAAGGAGAAGGAAGAAAATAAAAATTAGAGAAATTAATAATTTATAATATTAACAAAATTTTTAGTATTGAATAATTGATATTAAATCTGGACTAGCTTTTTTCAGAAAGAGAAATATTCACTTCCCAATTTATTCTGTGGGGCCAGTGTTTCCTTGATACAAAAATTAGTCCAAAGAGCATAGAAAAATAAAACTACTGTAAGTATAAATGCAAAATTCCTTAAAAAACACTAACAAATCAAATCTAGCAACATATAAAAGAATTATACCTATGACAAAGTGAAATTTATACTAGTAATCCCAGGTTGGTTTAACAGCCCAAAATGCATTAAGATATTACATCTTATCCATAGAATAAGAAACAAGAATTGCATGATCATCTCGATAGATTCAGAAGAGACATTTAACAAAATCCAAATGCTTTAATGATTAAAAATAAAAACAAAAACTCAATGAACCAGGAATAGAGAACTTTCTACACCAGATACATGGCACCTGTGAAGAGCCAAGAGCAAACATTCAACTTAATGGTGAAAGGAAGGATACTTTCCCGCTATGGTCAGAGATAAGAATAGGAGATATAATTTGACCTCTTCTAGTCAACATTGTACTAAAGATTTTATGGGGGGCAAATCAGCAAGTAAAGAAATAAGTGTCACCCATATTGAACAGGAAGAAATAAAACTTTGTTTGCGAATAACATTCTTGTATATGGAAAATTTTTAGGAATCCACATACGATAAAACTAGTAAATTATTTCAGCAATACTACAATATACAAGATAAATATAGAAAAGTCAATTGCGCACATCTGCAATGAAAACCACAAAATGAAATTAAGAGAACACTTCAATTTACAATAGCATCAAAAAAAGAAATAATAATTAATTTTGAAAATATGATACAATGTTTTACTCTGAAAATTAAAAATGAAAAATTAGTAAAGTTGGTGGACTGTAAACCAGTTCAACCATTGTGGAAGTCAGTGTGGCGATTCCTCAGGGATCTCGAACTAGAAATACCATTTGACCCAGCCATCCCATTACTGGGTATATACCCAAAGGACTATAAAT